>RJWK010047392.1:0-17309 GCA_004363435.1 Platanista minor
TTTTTTTTTTTTGCGGTACTCGGGCCTCTCACTGTTGTGGCCTCTCCCGTTGCGGAGCACAGGCTCCGGACGCGCAGGCTCAGCGGCCATGGCTCACGGGCCTAGCCGCTCCGCGGCACGTGGGATCTTCCCGGACCGGGGCACGAACCCGCGTCCCCTGCATCGGCAGGCGGACTCTCAACCACTGCGCCACCAGGGAAGCCCCTTACCTTTTCATTTATTTGAGTTGTTTATATCCCCCCAAAAAAACTTAGTTATATGAGATCTGTTAATTCAGTCAAATTTCTTTTTTAACTTCTCTTGATTATTATTATCGATAGAAAATCCTTCCCAGTCCCAAACTGCTGAGGGGACTGAGACCACCCTGAGTGGTCTGGTCCAAGTTATTTCAACAGTGGGGCTCTTCCATCCTTTCCCAGGGCCTGGGGACCTGTTTCAGAGGCATCTGATCCAGAGGGTTTCTTATCCCAACCAGACCCATCCAACCCCCAAAGCTCCCTTTCCAGCTCACTCTTTTGCATAACCACACAGTGAGGTCATGTGTTTAGGACACCATTGTTCCGTCACCATGGAGATGATGAGATGTCAAAGCACTGGCAAGAAGCCTCCCGTGCAGGATGAAGCCAAGGAAGAAGATGGAGAGAAGAGAGGAAGGACTAGCCCATTAGCCAGAGAACCCAAAACATCCCAAGTAGCTCATGAGGTCATCCTCACACACACAGTTTCCCAGGTGTCAGATTTGTTTGGAAAGCACACAACCTCCAGCCCAGCCTGGCATGTAGCGACAGCTCACAGGCAGCACCTAACCTCCAAAGAAGAGGTTCCCGTCCCTTTTAACCTCTGGGGCTTCCAGACTGACTGAGCTGCCTGATGGCCTCCTTTGGAATTCTCGACTTAGCTCTCCTGTTTTTCTCAGAATATAACTCCCTGTTCCCAATCACTTTGCTATGTCATCCTCCCTGCCTCCTTCAGATTCAACTCCTGATATACTCTCCCCTCTGCTTCCAGGACAACCATTCTAAGGCAAGAATCTGATTGTCTTACTCATCTTCTAAAATTAATTCAGTGATTAAGCATTGTCCTAAGGGAAAAAATTCTAAATTCCTTAGGAGGCTATTCAGACCCTTTTCAATCTGGCTTCTGCCCCTACTCCAGCCAGCCTCTTACCACATCCTCCTTCATACTCTGCTCCAATTGTATTCTGCCTGGCATTTGAAAATGCTGTTTTTTCCATGTAAATAACTACCTCTCACTGATACCTACAGGATAGGCAGAGTCCTCTGAAGGTGGCATATATGTCCTCATGTTTGAGATAATGAAATTAGGGTCCAGAGTGGTTAAATAATTAACCCAGGGTAACACAGCTTTTAAGTAGCAGAGCTGGGATTCAAATTAAGATCTTTCCAACTTTAAAAGTCTTGGTCTTTCCGGGACTTGACTGGAGGTCCAGTGGTTAAGACTCCACGCTTCGACAGCAGGGGGTGCGGGTTCGATCCCTGGTCGGGGAACTGAGATCCCACATGCCGTGAACTATTTCCAATTTTAGCACTGAAAGTCCCATGTCCTGGGAAACCCCTCATTCCCCAGCAAACTGGGATAGCTGACTACCCTGCCGCTGCCTTTTGCTATTGATGCCAATTCATCTTTCACTCATGAGTTCTTCCTCTGCCTCCTCCAGGAAGCCTTCCAAGACTACCTCACACCCCTAGAAGTATATTTCCCCTCTCCTGTCACATTCCTGGACCTACCTCTAGCCTGAGAAATCACCTGTGTCAAAATGACATGTTACAGGATGAATTTCTGACTGTTGGAACCCAGGCCTGTTCATGTCTGTGGCCCCAGGGCATGACAAGGAGTAGGGGCTCAGTTCAATTCGTGTTTGTGTGATAGATGGGCAAATCTACCAGGGCTGTGCTATGGGTAACCAGGAGGCCAGGATCTCCTGAGGAAAGTGGTTTCCAGAAATAATTCTGCTGTTAAAAAATTCCGGAGTGGGTCCTGTCTGGAGTTCCCCGGTCAGCAAGCATAACCAAAGCGTTTGCTCTGCTTGGCACTCACAGGCCCTATCAGGTCTATAGGTACAAATCTGACCCAACCCCTCTGCTGCTGGCTTTTAAGCCCATTGGCATGTCCAATGCCCTCCTTACAAACTTCTGGGAATGTTGGGCTGTGGACGCATTTATACAACTGTCCCGGGAGGGGAAGAGGAAGGGAAGGAAATATGCAGAGTTTACAAACTTTCCAAATGGTTTCTGCGCTGAAGTCACGGAAATGATGGTGCTTGCCCTCAGTACCCCCCGGAGGGAACTGCTTCATCCACCCCGCACCTTTCACCCCCACTTGCCCTCTGAGAAGACCCGTTGCCCAGAGAGAAGGAGAATGAAGGTAGCTTTGCTCTAACCTGGATGTTCTGGCCCTGGTGAGCAGGCAGACATGAAGCAAGAGTGACAGAAGAAGAGATGCCCCGTTGTTCGGTGTAAGAAAGAGTTCAGATTCAGACTTGTTCTGATTTATCCAAACACGTCCCACTGCTCTGACGTGCACCTTCTGGAATCAAAACCACCTGACACGTGTCAAAACACCAGCACCACTGCCCCCCAGCAGCACGTGACATCTCTCTCCCCGCAGAAGGGACCGATACTCCATCCAGCCACCGCCTCTCCTTTCTGCCTTTGCCCCATGATGAAAGCTCTCCTCCCACAGAGACACTCTGGAAGTACTTGAGGAAGTAATAGTAATTTTAGCTCTTGGGACAAATACAGAAGAGGAAAGTTTATGGACGAGAAGAGATGATGGAAGTGGGGAAAACTGGTGCCCAGAAAACTCAGGGGTGAGGCCCACAGCTTACTGGGCCAACCATATATTTGCACTGAAAATCATCAAAGGGTGAGTAGGTTTATTATTCCTCAATATGCATAGCACTTGAGTCACAAATGTTCATTAGGTCCTGTTGAGCTCAGTACCCAAATTTGGGGTAGGAAGGGTCGTGATTATTAGTCCCACCATGTAGATGGCAAATTCGAGGTGCAGAAGGGGTATGCAATATACCAGGTCCACAGCTGGTGAGAAATGGAGCACACACTAAAACCCGGTTCTGTCTCACTCCAGATTTTATTTATTGCAGGGCAACACTCTTGTAACCCTTACTGCGCTCCAGGCATTATTCTCCTGTTCTCTCATTTAATCTTTCCCATGGCCCTGGGCTCCCCTCTTTGCTCCACTGGCATCTCCTTCAGCCCCTTCCCTCTGTCCCCTTCCTGCATTGCCAAAAGTCCTGACAGGCATCTGTGACAAGTGAGCATTACCCAACTTACTGCACAGCCTCCCTGAGAACCAGGTGGATGTCAGAGACTTCGTATCTCCTAATTGGGTTTCTCCACCCACTTGAGCTAGTACATATTCTGAACATCCTCTGTGTGCCAGGCCTGGAGCCAGGGACCATGGAGCTCAAGTCCAGACACACCCCCAGCCCCAAGACCTTGGCCAGTTCACCCCCACATGCCATCTGAATCCCAGCAATCCAGGGAGTCGAGCTGGAACTTCTCAGGGGGGAAATGTGGGAAAGTTCAGGCTGCTGGGAGAGCCTGAGGGGGAAGCGGGGGGGATTCTGAGGTCAAACACAAGATAGGCTCAAAGGATTGTATCCAGTGGCCCGGTTGGCAGAAAATTTAGGTACCCGCTAGCCAAGGAAGTGGTTTGGGCATTTGGATGGCACTTCCTGTTCACACCACAAGATGTAAACATCTGTTCGGCAAGATGGACAGCCCCTCACCACATTTGGAAGAGCTTCTTTTCACTGAATCCCATTGGCTTTTAAAACTTTTTAAAATACGTTATGACTTTTCAGGCCATTTGAAAGAGTTTAAAGCAGACGGGCCCACAGACAGGACAATGGTCTCTCTTCTGTAAGGGCAGAGCAAGGAAACTCCTTGCTCACCTGTGGGGACTGAACTGCCTCATTGCCAGGACTCTGCCAATCCCCCTGCCTCCTTTAAAGTTTTCCTCAGAAAAGCCAGCACTAAGCCAGGCACTGGAATGGCAGAGTCAGTGGTTGCTACCAGGCTGACTCTGCATGTGCAGGGTCGGCTCTCGTCTGGAGGGCAGCCACCCTCCCGTCTGGTCCCAGGATTCGGCTCACCGTGGAAACTTTGCTGAGCAAGCCTCATGGTCTCCCCAGTTTCCTTGGTTCAAAGAAATACAATCTCCCTTGCTTCAGGAGAAACCTCTGCTCAAAGAGGAGAGTTTGGTCATGGCTGTGAGAAGCTCACCAGGCTTCATTTCTTCTCCACACCCCGCCCACATAGCCACCCTCCCCCAGGGAAGGCCAGATGGAGGGGCTGGACCTTTCAAAAGGACTCTCAGACAACTCAGGTTGTCCAGAGTCTGAGGAACATTCTGCTGCCCTTCTGGTTTCTCCAGCAGCTGGAGACTGGGATATAATGATTACCCCTTCCTCAACAGTCAGGATCTAGGAGATCATGATTCCCATCACTCTCCGAGCACCCCAGCCTTAGAGAGCATAATGTTTAAAAACTAAAAATCCTGTAGAGAAAGTACTCATCTGCAAATACACGATAACCCAGTTCCACAGGTGGGCATTTGCCTGGCTTGTGGGTTACCCACGGGCTTGTAAGGGACCCCGGAGCCTACCCTGTCCTGGCATCATAAGGGGAAGGGTAGAAAGTGAGTTTGGTTGGTGTCAGAAGGCTGCTCGTTTATCTGGAGCCTCCCTCCTGGGTGGCTGGAGAGCGAGTTCTTGGAAATGGAGGAACACACCCTGTTGGGAAGAAACAGCAGGAGCACCAGGGGGGATGCTCCAGGGCGGGGCACCCTCTGACTCCGGCGGGGAGAGGAAAGCTGTTGTCTCTACAAACTGGACCTCTGATGTGCTGACTGCCAGGACACTGATGTGATTTCTGAGGCAAGAGAGAGGCCCTGAAAGAAACCACCACGCCCACCTGCCTTGGTGATGGAGAATTCCCCAAGGAGGGCTGCGGCTTCATGCCGCCAGGAGAGAGGAGCACAGCCACTTAACGCTTTTCCTAAGGAGAGTGAGCAACTTCTGAAAGCAGATCTTATTCATTAGAAAGAGGTAAACTCCAGAATAATGTCAAAGAGGACCAGAAAGGTATACAGAAGTTGAGACACAACCACTTTATCCATAGGATGTCCAGTGTGACCTAGAAGTAAGGGCTGGAATGGCTACAAAGTGGGGGCAGGGTGGGTCTCTGTCCCAAGAACAGTCTCTGGCATTTTGTAGGCAAGGCACAGAGATCCAGAGAAAGCCAGCTCTAACTGAGAGAAGAGAGGAGGGGAGAATTTTAAGAATTTCTTGAAAACCCTAATGCCTCCTACCACCGGCACCCCACCTATCCATGAAATGCCGCCATTGGCAGTACAGTTCCTTGAGATATGACAAGACTGGGCCCCAAAACCCAACAACACTACCCCAGCTGGCACCCAGTGGTATCATTCCCAAATTCCCAGCCCCCAGAACCTTGGAATTAAGATAAAAGCCACTGATACTACCATTATACATTAAGTTTCCCTCTGCTGCATTTCCTTAGCAAATCATTTCTTCTTGGTGTGTAACTGACTTAAACAACCTTTGATTAGAGCTTGAGGGAGGCAGTGACTACAGTGAAATGCTCACAGAAGAGAGACGAGAATGGAGTCTGACCGGCTCTGCCACAGTGGGGCTGCATGCCTTCTGGTCCCTCCACTCCACCAAATCTGCTCTTGCCAAGCCGCCCGACGATGACTTCACTGTCTTCATTTTACTTGCTGTTTCTTCAAGATTTGTCACAGTTGGCCCTTTACTTCTTCTTGAAACACCCCCAAATTCTTATGCCGAAATCCTAACTTCTGGTACATCAGAATGTGACTTTCTTTGGAAATGGGGTCATTGCAGATGTAGTAAGTTAGGATGAGGTCGTACTGGAGTAGGAGAAGCCCAATCCAATCTGACTGATGTCCCTATAAAAAGGGGAAATTCACTCAGGGAGCAGAGGCACCATGAAGACGAAGGCAGAGCTCCAGGGATGCTTCTACAAGCCAAGGAATGCCAGAGATTGCCAGCAAACCTCCAGAAGGTAGGCGGGCCCTCTCCCCAACCGCCCTCAGAAGGCAGCAAGCTTGCCAACATCTTGACTTCGGACTTCAGGCCTCCAGAACTGGGAGACAATAACCTGCTGTTGTTTAAGCCCCACAGTGTGTCATGCTTTGTTATGGCAGCCCTAGCAACTAACACACAGCCCTCTCTCACCATGCTCTCCTCTTTTTTCTTCCTGCCTTCCTTTCTTCATTTCTGGCTAATTTCTCCGTATAGGAGTATCCTTTGCTCAGCAACTCACCCCTTTATTTTCTCCCCTTACACTTTCCCTGGGTGATTTTAAATAGTCCCATGGGGTACAAAAACCACGTATACACCAATTTTAAATCTGCCTCTCCTAGACTCATAGATCCAACTGCCTATTGCATCCCCCTGTGAATGCCCAACAGCTGTCTCAGACATAAGAATTATAACACCAGCCCCACGGGAGCAAAGTAGCCAAATGGGCCACTGACACCGAGCAGGACCTGCGGGGCTCCTGGGCACAGAAGCCTTTCCGTGTCCCCCATTTCTTGTTTGTAGGGAATAGACTCTAACGTCCACGACGTTCCCTGAGTCCCAAAGAGCAGATTTGAACAGTTGCTAATCAGGGAACGGAGAGGATGCGAAGACAAGGGAGGAGCAGCCAAGAAACAACAGCCCAGCCTGGGGGCAGGGTCCTGGTTCCACCTCAAGGGACACGCATAACAATGTCTTTGAGCTCTTTACAGAACTAAAAAAACCCCAACAAATGAAAGGTGTTAGTAGTCTTCATTCCAGATTAAAGGAACCAGAGAAGCTCATCAAGGTTCGGAGACCACCTGAGGCCAGACTAAAGGGGTGCAGGCCCTGCACACACCCGTAATCTCATCAGCAACCCCACCCTTAAATATTGCTATAAAACTCCTCACCAAGTCCTCCCAGGTTGGGACACACAGTTTTCAAGGGCAGGGACTTGCTGTGCACCCCTTTGTCTGGCAAAGCAATAAAGCTCTTTTTTTCTACTTCACCCAGAACTCTGTCTCCGAGATTCAGTTCAGCACCAGTGCACAGAGGCAGAGTTTTTGGCATCAGTTCCAAGAAAAAGGAGCACATCTCAGGCTAAGTCTTGGGATAAATGAAGCTGCACCCTGGGAGGAAAGTCACATATCCTCCTGGCGTTGATTCAACCGGTCCAGAGCCCCAACACATGCTGGGCACTCAGGGTAAAACGAACAAGACAGGTGCTGTTCCTGCCTTCTTGGACCCATATTCCAGACCTCCCCCAAAATATCTCCACCAGTCCATGAGACAAATTACACAGGATGGCTGGCAGAAAACCTCTCGGAATTATTCATGCGTAAGACTAAATCTGCCACATAAGGGACAGCAGTTCTGACTTTTATGGTTCAAAACCGATTGACCAGGACTTGGTGGAAGAGGGTGGATAAAGCATTACCGATATGTATGGGTGATGTGGTGGGGTGGAGGTCAGAGTGGAGAACAGAGGGTCTGATTACTGAGCAGACCGAACCATGCTAATTAGCAGATCCATTGTTTGTATGCACGTGGACAGATTCTTCCAAAGTGTACCCTTATTCATCCAAAGTTAGGTCAGAATTCAAACTTTGCACAGTGGGGACAGAAATGACTTCATGTGCTATTTTTTTTAATGTGTAAATAAGCCAGCAGACAATAAAATAACAAAGAAAATGTTCAAGGCTGCATAAACATAAGCAAAGTGTAGACTTTAAATTTTTTTCAGGTCATGAGGGCAAAGCCCCTCCTCAGTCAGCCTCCTCCCATGTTTAGGAAGCACCCCTCAGACCCACATCAAATGGCAAAACGTTCAAATCCAAACTGCATGCTCCTCAGTCATTCAGTCCTAGTGAATGTTAAGCCAAGATCCTTTGGTATCTCAGAGCCCCATCCTGTCATCCCAGATCCGCCGTCACGTGAACCCAGCTTAGTCTAGTGTCTCTGCCACTTGACACGACATCACTAGAAGAGCATGTCATCTGCGCCTTCAGGGCCACCCGGTGCTCTGAGATGCCCGAGGGCTCCAGCTTCGGGTGGAGCCAGGTTGCGGAAAGAGTGAGTGACTATGAGTGGGTGGTTGAACCCAGTGTAACTGGATGAAGGGCTTCCAGAGCCCCTAGGGCTTTGGCCAGGGAATACGCCACCTCAGCTCAAGGTCACTGGTTAGCTGCCCTGTAGCTGTTCTCTGGATTCAAGTGCAGAGGTGCGAGAGGGAGAGAGGCTTGCCCAGGAGCCTGTTGGGGTTTTGCACAGCGAGTGCTCGCCTGGTGGCCAGCGCAGGCAGCAGCCTCCCTGGCGGCAGGCCAACTCCCAGAGCTTGGGCTGGGCCCGCAGTGCTGGGTCTTCATCATCCTCCCTGCTCCAGGGGACCAGCATAAGAGACCACATGCTGAAGAGCAGCCAGCAGGGCCAGAGGAAGGCACATGCCACCAAGAATGAAGCCAGGCATAAGCCAGACTGCTTCCCTCTCCCCATCCCCATCGTGCCCTGTGTGTCGCCAACTCAGGGCTCATCCGCAGCCCTGAATCCCACTCTCTCGGACTGGGGGACTCTTCTGGGCCACGGCATTCCCAGCAACTAGAGCTCACCTTCCCTACGAGGCCACTGCGTGTGCCGGTGGTCAGGAAGCCTCTCACCCAGAAAACACAAGGGCCCCCGCTTTGGGGCTCACTTGGGGGCTGCTTGGAACCAGTTCCAGGGGAAATCTCGCTATCTGAGTCTCCATCAGGCACCCTTGGGGTACACAAATCAGGGCCAGATGGATTAAATTACCCTTGAAATGTGAGCAAGATGACGGTCCAGGCTGGGAAGGAGGGTGTAGGCATTTGGGGTGAAAATGCCTGGGCATGTGATGCTGGGCACAGCCTGAGAGAGAACTGTTGAACGTGGTGACAAAGCTCCCAGCTGTGCCAGGTTTGGGAGTTAGCACACGGCTTTGGGCTGGAGACGCAGGGACGCGATTACCAGCAGGCATCACCCGAGTTGGGGATCAGAGCATCCGAAGGTCTCTGGTGCCCAGGCCGTAGCCTCCACTCCAGGCGTGGTGGGCGGGTGGGTCCAGGTGCCTGGTGCAGAACCCTTAGCCAGAAGGTGGACATGCGTGCTGCAAGAGAGGCAGTGACAAGGGGTGGATGGTGGCTGGAGGCAGCAGCAGCAGAGCCCAGCTGCAAGGAGGGCACTGTGTTCTGAGCCAGAGGACAGGGAGCAAGCTATCCTTCCTCTGGCCCAGCCCCATGCTTTCCCCACTTGCATTTGCCCCCCCTGGTTCACTCACATTTCCATGTCTGCCCCACCAGACAGTGTGTGTACATCCCTGGAAGAGAGCAAAACCTGAAGTGAAGCTGGTACTCAGTAAGAGGGTGTTGAGTGAAGGAATACATCAGACTGAGAGCCTCCGTCCCCATCTCAGGGCTGAGGCCTGGAGCATCTGAAACTGGAGTGTGGGTTCTCAGAGCTTCCCCACCGAACCCCCACCATTGATCCCAGGGCTAACACAACCTCTCCAGCATCCAACTCTGGCAGAGCTCGACGGACGCAGAGGGCCCAGAGGCTGAAGCAGCACAGCCTCCGCTGGCCAGGCAGGTGGGCCTGGGGCACTATGCTCCTGAGAAGAAGGTTGCCCATGAGAACTTTTCCTTCTAGCTTCCTTCCTCAGTGACTTCCTTCCTGCTAGCTTTAAATGCCATCTCTGAGGGACTTCCCTGCTGGAGCAGTGGTTAAAAATCCGCTGCCAATGCAGGGGACACGGGTTCGAGCCCTAGTCCGGGAAGATCCCACATGCCGCGGAGCAACTAAGTTCATGTGCCACAACTACTGAGCCTGTGCTCTAGAGCCCACGAGCCGCAACTACTAAGCCCACGTGCCACAACTACTGAAGCCCGCATGCCTGCAGCCCGTGCTCCCCAACAAGAGAAGCCACCGCAATGAGAAGCCCACGCACTGCAACAAAGAGTAGCCCCCGCTCGCTGCAAGTAAAGAAAGCCCGCACACAGCAGCGAAGACTCAGCGCAGCCAAAAATAAATAAATGGATAAGTTTATTTAAAAATTAATTAATAATTAATTAATTAAATGCCATCTCTGAGAGTTGATGATTTGCAAATACCTATCCTCTGCCTGGTCCTCTTTTCTGAAATCCAGACCCAACTAACCAGCTGCCTACTTAGACGCCTGGAAGTCTAATGGCATCTTAATCTTAACACGTCCCTGCCTAGCCAGCCACCCCTGTGCTCCTGAAGCCTTCCCCTTCTCAGTAAGCAGCAACACCACTCTTCTAGCTGCCAAGCTATGAGGGTTAATTTTATGTGTCAACTTGGCTGGACCACAGTGCCCAGTTATAGGATCAAACGTTATTCTGGATGTTCCTGTGAAGGTGTGTTTTGGATGAGATTAGCATTTAAATCAGTGGACTTTGAGTGAAGCAGATTGCCCTCCCTAATGTGGGTGGGTGTCAGTTGAATGCCTGAACAGAATAAAAACAGACCTGCCCCAAGCAAGAGAAAATTCTGCCAGCAGATGACCTCCAGGCTTGAATTGCAACATCAGTTTTTCCCTAGGCCTTTAGCCTGATGGCCTACCTGCAGATTTTGGATTTGCCAGCCTCCATAATCCCGTGAGCCAATTCCTTCACGTCTTAACGGTTCTGTTTCTTAGAACCCTAGTACACAAGTCAAAAGTCCTGAGGTCAGCCTTGACCCCTCTCTCCCACACCCGAGATCTAATCCAACAACAAATGGTTTCAGCTCAACTTTCCAAATGTGCCCAGGCTGATGGCTTTGTGTGACCTCCACTGCTCACCACCTCAGAGCGGGCCACCGTCATCTCCCACCTGGATGACCATACCTGATGCCTGGGCCCCCTGTTTCTGCCAAAGTGATTTTTTTAAAACCCAAGGCAGATCATGTCACCCTCTGGTCAGAAACCTCCATTTCATTCACTCAAAGCTGACCTCCTTACATAGTCCTAGACAATCTGCCCGCCATCCCGCCTAGCACCTATCACCGCTCTGAACTCACGTCCTGCTCCTGCCCTTCTAGCTACATCCACTTCTTTGCTGTTCCTTCAGCACACCAGGCATGCCCTGCCTTAAGGCCTGTGCACCTGCGGCTCTCTCTTCCCGGTACTCTCTTTCCTCGGAGACTCCGAGACTCACACACTCTCTTCCTTTAGATCTTTACTCAAATGTCAACTTCTCAGTGAGGCTGTCTCTGGCCATCCCGTCCGAAACCGAACCCCATACACACACCAACACTCCCCAGTCACCACCTTGTTTTATTCTCCATCAGCGTCCGTATTGATACTTAATAGACCGTACACACTGAATTTATAACCTATTATTCTCCCAACTAAAACAAAGGCCCCATGGAGGACTGGAAGCTTTGGCTCCGTTGCTTACTGCTCTATCCTCAGGGCCTAAGCAGCACCCAGCAGGTAGTAGACATGCAACAGACATTTGTTTAACAAGTGAATAAGTGAACAAATGAACCAGCTACCTCCCACCATGTATGACGTGAGGGTCTCTCTGCTTCTGCTCCTCGGACCAGCATTTCACTTTCTTTTTCATTTTTTCATGAATTTACTTTATTTATTTATTTTTGGCTGCGTTGGGTCTTTGCTGCTGCACACGGGCTTTCTCTAGTTGCGGCGAGTGGGGGCTACTCTTCTTTGTGGTGCACGGGCTTCTCATTGCAGTGGCTTTTCTTGTTGCAGAGCATGGGATCTAGGCGCACGGGCTTCAGTAGTTGTGGCTCGCGGGCTCTAGAGCGCAGGCTCAGTAGTTGTGGCACATGAGCTTAGTTGCTCTGCGGCATGTGGGATCTTCCCAGACCAGGGATTGAACGCGTGTCCCCTGCATTGGCAGGCAGATTCTTAACCACTGCGCCATCAGGGAAGTCCCAGCCTTTCACTTTCTGAATGTGTGTGGCCACATTATCTTTCTCCCAAGCCACAGGGGACGGGCGAGTTCCAGGGCTGGACTGAGCCTTCCATTCTGAGTTTCGTGCTTGGCTGTGAGCCCAGTCAAAGTTCCGAGTGTCGCACGCAGCAATAATTAGCGTCTTGGAAAAGCCTCTTCCTTAAGCCTCCTTCCTCATCTCTGGGATGTTCTGAATGCTCAGCTGGCAACGTTGTACACCAAAGGGTCTTGATTGGGGTTTTACAAACAAAGCTATGATGACAACACGTGCTCTTCACAGCCCTACCCCCTCCAGGCCCTGCGTGAGCAGCGGCTGGATTGCAAGGCCCTCTAACCCCTCAACTCCCAGGAGGACGGGTCTTCCCTCAACATGCAATCTATGTGGGAAAGAGAAATCACAAGTTTTTCTAAAGCTGGGGGTCAAGTTTATTTTTAAGTTACCTTATTCTATGAGGCAAGAAACACAGAGATGCCCCGAGGCTGAAGAAAAGAGCCAGGACCTGAGAGAAACACTAGAGACAGAATTTTAATTACTTTTAAACCAAAGTCCAAATTGTTCCATTTTATTCTGTTGATAATTAACTTTTCCTGTGCTTCCCCTGTTGCCATGATAACTCATCAACAAACAAGTGCTACAGGAGGAATGGGATGGGCTCGGGGTGGAGGCAGGGCCTTCAAGCCAGGGAGAGCCAGTCCCCCAGTCCAACCAGCCTGTCCTTCACCTGCTCCATGGGCCCCTGCATCATGGACTCAGACAGCAGCTTCCTGCCTGTACTCTGGACACTGTCTCTGTGCCCCCGGGCCTGTGTACTGTGACTCTTCCCTCTGACTGGTATGACCATGCCTGCAGATCTTCACTTTCTCTCAGTCTCAGTTCCGGTAGCCCATCCTCAGGGAGGCCTCCCTGACCATACTCTAGACATTTCTACTCCACCTGCCCACCCACTGGATTGTCTGCACTTACTATCTCTTATTCTTTGTTGCAATCATCACTATCTGATATGGTCTTTCTTGATAGTTTGCTTACGTACTGTCCGGACCCTCCAGTGTTTCAGTGAACTCAGACTCTTCTGTTTAACCCAGCGAAATATCCAGCAGCAGTACCTAATCTTACGGAATGTGTGACTTAATGATTGCATGCAAGAGAATGAAGGCCCCAGGAACAGGACTCTGGCCTGCTAGCAACACACAGAGCACTGGACAGTAAGGCACAAACTCAGAATCACCGTTGCAGCTACACTGTTGTAGAAGGAGGGCTCTGTGTAGCCCTTCCCACAGCTGGCCCCTTCCAGCCTCAAATCACATGTTTGCTTTGGTGCCTATAGAGTGATGTCCTAGATCTGTATCACCCAGTCCAGCCACCAGCCACATGTGGCTAGGAAGCCCTTGAATGGCTGCTGTGATTGAGGAGCTGGACTTCTCATTTTATTTTATTTTAATTAGTTCAAAATTAAAAATTGATACTCGAGTCATCAGAAAACTTTCAGCCAATATATTTGGGACAACTGGGCTATGTGAATATACTTCTTCCACACTCAATTTTACGACCTCTACCTACAGATCAGGTATCGCCAAGAAAAATTATGCATTTGAGTTGAAAAGTGCTCTAAGTATAAAATACACACTGGATTTTGAAGGCTGGGTTCCAGGAAAGAATATAAAATATCATGTTAATGTTTTGTACAGACTACATGTCGACTTGATAATATTTTGGATATATTGGGTTAAATAAAATATATTATTAAAATTAATTTCACTTGTTTCTTTTTACTTTTTTTATGGGGCTACTAGAAAATTTTAAATTGCATATGTGGCTCCCATTATATGTCTGTTGGACAGGGCTGCTGTCTGATAGAACTGAACTTCGGACTTAAAAACAGGCCCCATGTGAGATTTAGCAGGAGCAGAACCGCCAACCTGTTAGAGAGAAGAGCCTTGTACTTATCAGGCTTGACCCTGGGATACTGGGGAGAAAGCCAGGGGTGTGAAGAGCAGTGGGGCGTCCTTGGCCCACCAACCACACGATGGACACAACCCACACCAGCAAACTGACCAGAAGACTCAAGTTCAAAGCTCAGAGTCCCCCAGGATCAGGTCAAGAGTCTGTCCCACTGCCTCCCACAATCAGACTGTTTCATTTCTTCTCCTGAAAAGAAATATTCTTACCCACTGCAATATGACATGCTGGATTTTTTATTTAGGTTAAAAAGGAACTCTCAAATTAATCTAGCTGTATAATGATGGGCTTCCACCTACAGCCGAGAGTTCTGCAGAGGCTGTTTGACCATTTGACCGAAAGCACCATCTAAAGCCAGTGGAAAAGAAAGGCAGCCTTTTGAGCTAGAGCCCCACCTTAGTGGGGAGACTTGGTGACCATCTCCTCCCATGTCCAGTGATGGGTGACATTCCTCCCCCTCTCACTCGTTCAGGACATCTGGACATGAGAGAAAGAAACCACCAACCCCTTAGGAACATCTGATGCTTTTATTAAGGGAAGAGAAAACCTAATTTAAAAATAAAAAAAAAAAGAGAGAAAGCCAAATTACTGTACAAACTCCTTGATGCTCCTATTTATATGAAGCTCTTTTTATACCACAAACCTTCAAAAATAATTAGCCATGCAGAAGAAAAAGCAAACAAATGAAACCTGAAAGCAAAATTCTTATGGAAAGTACTAGAAAAGAGGCTTGAGAGGCAAGAGGGGTCCAGAGTCTGGGAAACCTTTTATGGCATCTCTCAGACAATAAATTCTGTGAGGAAAAACCCCTGGTAAGCAAATCATGACCCCTTGTTTTGAGATGTTGATGTTTTAAAGGGAGTTGAGCCTCACCCAGCAAGGAAAGAGTTTACAGACTTCACTGGGTCCATTATGAGCCTGTCTCTGTGGTTGAATGAACGGGGGTTCACCTGCAGTTTGGACCTCTCCACCTCTGCCTCCTCACCAGCTCCCCCACACCGCCAAAAGAGGTAATGGCTGAATCAAAACTCTCCTTCAGCCTGGGACAGCTTGTTTTCCAGACATCAATAGGCCTGGGCACCCACAAAAATGTGGGGTGTTCAACAATGTAGTGAGAGCCCTCCTTGTGGGAAAGAGAGATCCCGGGGAAGGCACCTGGCCCAGGTCAGGGCGAGGAGGGTGACCCAACTCAGAGATCCCGGGGAAGGCATCTGGCCCATGTCAGCGCGAGGAGGGTGACCCAACTCAGAGATCCCGGGGAAGGCACCCGGCCCATGTCAGGGCGAGGAGGGTGGCCCAACTCAGAAGGCTGCCCAGGAACCAGTTAGAGTAAATGAGGCCACTCTCACGGGGCCCAGTGGCATCTGGCTTTAGCCTTGCACTCTGCAAATTACCGTCTGCGGTAGGCAAAATAATGGCTTCCCGAAGATGCCCATGTCTTAATTCCTGGAAACTCTTCCTGTGTTACCTTGCGTGAAAGGTGGATTAATCAACTGACCTTAAAATAGGGAGAGTTGGGCTTCCGCGGTGGCGCAGTGGTTGAGAGTCCACCTGCCGATGCAGGGGACGCGGGTTCGTGTCCCGGTCCGGGAAGATCCCACATGCCGCGGAGCGGCTGGGCCCGTGAGCCATGGCTGCTGAGCCTGCGCATCCGGAGCAGCCTGTGCTCCGCCACGGGAGAGGCCACAGCAGCGAGAGGCCGGTGTACCACAAAAAAAAAAGGGAGAGTAGCCTGGATTATCATGTGAGCCCGGCGTGATCAGAAGCATCCTTAAACAGGGAAAAGGGGGTAGAAGAGTCAGTGTCAGAGTGATGCTATGTGAGAAAGTTCCCCTTGGCCACAGAGGAGGAAGGGGCCATAAGCCAAGGAGTGCAGGCAGCCTCTATAAACTGGAAAAGGCAAGGAAACAGATCCTCCCATGGAGGCTCCCAAAGGAACACAGCCTTTGTGCCAACACCTCGATTTTAGCCGGTGAGACCCATGTTGGACTTCTGCCCTCCATGACTGTAAGATGACAAAATTTGTGTTGTTTTCAACCATTAAGTTTGTGGAAATTTGTCACAGCAGCAACAGGAAACTAATACATCTTTCCTTCCTAAGACATCTACAAATGCCCACCTTCCTCCTTGAGCAGAATAAGGGAGATGAGGAAGGATTTCTCTGCATGAAACAAAACCTCTTCAGAGGTTTGGTTCAACACTGAGTGTTTTTTTTTTTTTTTTTTTTTGAGGGTGTCAACTTAAAAAAATATTTACAACCTAAAAGTTGAGAGTTATGGGTTTGTTTTATCTATTTATTTATTGGCTGCATTAGGTCTTAGTTGCTGAGCGCAGGTTTTCTTTAGCTGCAGCGAGCGGGGGCTACTCTTCGTTGCACTGCACAGGCTTCTCATTGCGGTGGCTTCTCTTATTGCAGAGCACAGGCTCTAGGCGTGCGGGCTTCAGTAGTTGTGGCTTGCGGGCTCAGTAGTTGTGGCTCGCGGGCTTAGTTGCATCACGGCATGTGGGATCTTCCTGGATCAGGGCTCGAACCCATGTCCCCTGCATTGGCAGGAGGTTTCTTAACAACTGTGCCGCCAGGGAAGTTCCGAGAGTTATGTTTTATTCGGCGGGTATTTTTAGGACTTCAAGCCCAGGAGGCAGCATCTCAAGTAACCCTGAGAGAACTGCTCCAAGGAGGCAAGAGAGGTAGCTAGGATATATAGGAGTTTTGCAAGGGCAAATTGTCGGGAACATCAACAGATTATTGTTAAAGAAAGAAAACCAGATATCCTGAGTTAAGGAATTTAGCACTTTTCTTCGTATGGAAAGATGCAAGAGTCTGGGCTCACTGCAGTCATTCCTTTGATATACACCTCAGCATTCCGGGGCCTGTATCCTGTGTTTTTACATCCTGAGTTTCCTCAGGGCTCACAGGCTCACGCTGGAGGGCTACAATCGCTGATGACTACGACATCCTTTGTTTACTGATACAGCAGGAAATATTCCATTTCTCAAGGGTCTCTCCTCTCCCTCCCCCTGGAGTCTTATTCCTGGAAGCCAGTAACCCAGCCACAGTAGCCTAGATGGTCCCAGCCCTAACCACTTAGCTTAACGCCCTCCACCTCTTCCTATTGTAAGTCCAGCAGGTTCAGGGTGGCTGATGCAACTGGTATCTAACAACACGGCCCCAACCTTCCCGCTCTCGGAGGGCGGAACCAACGGTCGTGAAGCTGATGCAACTGGTATCCGACACTGCCAAAGAAACTACCAGATAAGGGCTGCTTCACCCCAAAAGAGGCGCCTTCCTGGTCTGACGGCCCCTCCTTCCTCTTCCCCGTATAAATTTTGC
>RJWK010047393.1:0-17299 GCA_004363435.1 Platanista minor
TCTGACTTACTACCTGGACTTTGGCTGTGTTTCAGGAGGTTAGACTGCTGTAGAGCTGAGCTCCAGATGGATAAGGAGATGTTATTCTTCCTCATTTTCTTCTAAAACGACCTCCTTCCTGGATCCCGTGTTCAGTGTCACTGAACAAGCCCAGGGTCATGTTCTCCATACGATGAGCTTCTGTTTGGGGCTGTATCTTTTCCACTTGGGGGGCTTTAATTGGAGCAGAGCCTGCTGCTTGTGTCATGGGGTGGCCAGTGCTGCAATAACTTCTGAGAAGGTACACATCCACTGAGGACTCACTGAGGTCCTCTAAATTACCAGCCTCCAGGGACAGATGCCCTCCCGGAGATGAGATGGCCTCTGGGAGGAAGACGAACTCTCAGTAACCCGCTATCAGAGGCCACTCCTCGGAGCAAGGTCAGGAACCAGAGAATAACGGTGATTTAGCAGCTTACGTTACAGGCAACGAAACCTAACAGACCTTGCCTTCAATTAACTGAAGTCGTGTAATTGAAACAGGGCCAGGGAGAACAATCTATCTGCACAGAGAGGCATGTACGAGAGACTTAACTGAAAAAGAAGAAAAAGGAGGACAGGGAATCATGTTTTTGTTTTTATTTTTCAAATCCCCTTGCAATACCTCTGGCTACCTTTGATCAAGCTGCTTTTTCAGAGAACTCAGTCTTTGCTTTCCCTCCTAACACCACTCCAACCTCTGGCTGGCCTAGTTTCTCTTATTTTTCTTCTATTCTGGCTGACATTGAGGCAAAGAGGTAGGGAAGGATTTGCTACAAACAGCAAATGTGGTGAGGAGTGAGTGCTTGAGAATCAGAGCTGGACCTGTATCCCAGGCCTGCCTCCTCCTAGCTGTGTGACCCTGGCCAAGTGACTTAATTTCTCTGTGACTCAGCATCTTTCTCTGTAAAAAGGAGAAAGAATCCAGTAGCAGAAAGAATATTTGAACTGAGTGAAGGTGGTCTAAAGGTATGAACTTCCAGTTGTAAGATGAATAAGTTCTGGGGATGTAATGTACAATATGGTGACGACAGTTTGTAATAGTGTATTAAATAGTTGAAATAAGAGAGTAAATCTTAAAAGTTCTTACCACAAAGGGAAAAAAACATGTGACCATGTGAAGTGGTACATGTTAACTAAACTTATTGTGGTGATCATTTTGTAATATATACATATATCAAAACCTTATTCAAGGTTGTACACCTTGAACTAATACAATGTTATACGTCTGTTATATGTCAGTAAATGAAAAACAAAGATACCTCGTCATGCAAACTTCACCGGAGAGCTGTGGATACAAATGGAGGCAATACTTATAAAGGGCTTAGCAGAGGGGCTGGTACACAGAAAGCCGACCCTGTCTAATACTCTTAGAACGCGCATTAAGATTTTAAGGTCTCCACGGAGAGGCCCCTGAGGATCTAAGCAAGAACTACTTTTCATGAACACACATGTAAACTGGTACTTGAAAACTGTTTTAACAACTTCAAACTCATTCTCAGAGATTCCATGTACAAGGCTTATTTGTGTGGGAATTTTTCCATTTTCCCAATAAATGCAAAGAAGAGTCTTATCCAGATACCAAATTTCCAAACGTTTACAATCCAGGACAATTAGAGGTCTCCACACGCAGATGTCAATTCCTTTCGTTCCCTCAAGTAAGCACGCTTTTTAGTCATATTGTTTCACATGCCTCCTCCTTAACATTGGGGTTCTCGGGCCTGTTCTTATTCAGTCTCCCTCTACATATCTTCCCTGGAGGGCAACACTCCCCCCTAGTCTCTCCTCACCTCCTGGCACTGAGTATCATCTCTTTGGTACCCTCAACAGGCCCCTTCAAAGGAGACCCTGTTTTGGTACAAGTGGCTCCTTCTGTCAAGAATGACCATCCCTCATCCTGTTTTAACAGATGCTTCTTGAGGCCCCACCCAAACGTCAAGTCCCTGGTGAAATCTTTCCAACTCTGCCCTCTACAGACACTGTTTATATAACACTATGACATATTCACTATGACCTGATCTGCCTCCCTTGCCCAACTCAGGGCTTTCAGAGCAGTGCTTTCACGTGTATCAGATCCCCTAAAGATCGTGATAAAAATCTAGATTCTGATCTACATTCTGTGCATTCTGATTTGGTAAGTCTGGGCTGGGGCCTGAGATTCTGCATTTCTCCCGGCTCCTAGGTAATGCTGGTGCTACTTCCCGATAACCCACGTGAGTAATAAGCTGTTAAGAACATCTCTCACATCTCAGTAACTTGGTATCATCATCATCATCATCGTCACCATATCATCATTATCATCACCACCATCATCATCATCATCATATCATCATCATCACATCATCATCATATCATTGTCATCACCATATCATCATCACCACCATCATATCATCATCATCACCATATCATCACCATCATCATCACATCATCATCATCATCATCATCACCATCATCACCGTCACCATCATCATCATCATATCATCATCACATCATCATCATCGTCATCATCATCACCACCACCAACAGCACCATCATCATCTTTTGACACAGCTGCCTAGCAACGGTACTTAGGGAGATGAGATGTCCGGGCTGCCTGAAATCATGGTGGACAGTGGTGAACAGAGGATGTGCATCTGGTGTGGGATGGACTAGAAAGTGCGGGTAGAATCGGAGAGGAAAAGGAGGCAGAATGAGGTTAGTGAAGAGACGGGAGGCAGCAAAGAGAGGAAGAAAAGAGAGTGCAAAAGATGGAGAGAGAGACAACAGGAAGTGACGAGGGAAGAAAAGGAGAAAGGGATGGCCATCGGATGAGAAAAGAAAGGCAGCTGACTTCCCTCCTTGTGGTGGGACTGGTCCTACATCACCTGACTTTACAGAGTAGGCGGTGGACTTCTGGACCTGAGCCCTCCCGAGGGTGGGCACTCCAGCCACTCATGCGCGGAGCTTCCCCCTTCACTCTAAACGTTCTGCCTTCCTGAGCAAGTGAGGAATGAACTATCACTGTGAGAGGAGTGATAAACGAGGGTCCATGTCAGGATTATGCGTGTAGAAAACAGCGTATCTGAGTTCAGAAAATCTCAGTCTGTAGGAAGTCCTTTTATCCTAAGACTTCAAACTCATGGTCCATTCAAAGGACCCAAACAAAAGTGACCTGATACAGCTCGATCCGTTGTTCGGACACTCTGGCTTTCGGGTTCTGCAGGCGGAAGACTCTGAACTCTGCCTTCACCAGATTGGAAGCATTCCTCTCCATGGCGGAGACGTCAAATCGGACAATCCTGAAGTAGGGTCTGTAGAAAGTGGGCGGGATGGCATCTGTAAAAAGGTAGGGCAATCATTCAAAACGATACAAATCCATTGTTCTCTCACAGAAGACCACGCGGCGCAAGACAGTCTTAAGGAAAAAACCATACGGGAAATATCTACAGAATGACTGTGTTTCCAATGGCCAATTTAATATCATTAACAATTGAACCAGAAAAAAAAATATATATATATATAAACATCTGCATTTGGTTACAGGAGCAGCCGATTAATAGGGATTAACAAACCACTTCCAACTCCATTTGAGGCTATAAAGTTAACCCTCTCCTTTGAAAGTTGACAGAGTGGTGGAAAACCCTAGATGGTTATAAATTGGAACAAGTTCATGACAGTGGATGCCTGGAGAGAGCCGTCGGGCTTGCATACACTTTCATCAGTTGCGCCAGGAAAAGAGCTCCTAATGGCAAGCAGTTTGCCCATGTATTTTTTTTCCTTGAAATTTTGGCACTCAAACACTCTGCTCTCTCCAGCTTCATGGACTGCCTCTTTTTTGGCTTTGATAATTTGGTCTTTCACACACATAGGACCAAATACACCCTCTAGACAAGTTAGGGTGAGGACATTTGAATAAAAATACACAGATACTGGCTATACCAGGCCAGTCTTAAAATTCTTTATTCGGCACAAATGTCCATTGGTGGGAGGGAATCCTAGCTAATGAAGAGGAAAAAAAAAAAAATCAACCCAAATACCTTCTGTTCTGAGACACGAAAAATACAGAGATGCAGAAAGCCCACAGCAATTTCAAGTTCATGGGCTGCTAGAATTTTGCTGTTATTTTGTAG
This sequence comes from Platanista minor, assembly GCA_004363435.1. Classification (NCBI taxonomy): domain Eukaryota; kingdom Metazoa; phylum Chordata; class Mammalia; order Artiodactyla; family Platanistidae; genus Platanista; species Platanista minor. The sequence continues at coordinate 4,128 of RJWK010047393.1, forward strand.
TAACCTGTCATTGCCTTTGAATATGCAACTTGAGGTTACCCCCAAACAAAAGCAAGTCCAAATTCTGTCCCCATACTTCATATACAACACCGATTTATTAAGCACCTACACTGGGCAGGCCACTTGTTACAGGTACGTTCCTACAGTACAGGTAGAATAGATATATTTCTACAATACTCTTCCAAAATCTCCTGCAAACTTACTTTCATTATTCTGGAATGTTCCATCTAACTCTGGTGGCTCCATGATTTCCTACCCCCTCCTCAATTATGTCACTTCATTGCAACATAATCATTCATTTTTTTATGGCTTCTTACAAATGTTTTTATTACTTCATTATTATGTTTGCTTATTTTGTTTCCCCATGAAATTTTAAGAATCTTGAGGACTAACCATATTTTCCAGGTCTTTCTTTTTCCCCTTCTACCTAGGATAGGGCTCTGCACACATGGAGTTCACCAAATATCCACTGTTTATGGAGTTGGTCATCAACAGGAGTCTTGAAAGAAGACTCAGGCACCTGGCTATTGGCAAGACTAACTTCTTATTAAACAAGTGAACCATCCTGCTGATCTTAAAATAGAAATAAATACCTTTTGTGATTTCCTGGGAAATCCATGCCCTGACAATTACACTGAAAAAAAAAAAAAAAATGCTAGGAACACACCAACATTTCCTCATCTTAAGAGCTCTGAACTTTTTTCCCTCATAGAGGCTTTTCTCCATCCCTTTCCCATGTCCTGTGGCTGCTGGAAAGCAGCTCATGGGGAAGTGGTGAATTTCAAACCATGCTCTGCTCAATGACTGCTTCACAAAGGACTGTGTGAATTGAAGCTTTGTAGCTCAGAAGCCTCAGAAACAAAAACAAACAAGCAAGCAAACAAAACCCCCCAAATCTAAAGCACCCACGTTTCAGAGAAAAGAAGGTATTCACGCGGACACGGGGATGGCCCGCTGCATCACTACCCTGAAATACTTGGTGGACAGTTTCAGGCAGACAAACATTCACCCAGCCAGAAAGGTTTGGGGAGCCCCCTAGCTTAGCAATTTGCAAAGGTAGCTGCAAGAACAAGCTGACCTTTCTCTCCGCTGGAACGTGCCCCGCCCAGGTAATTGGACAGGCTTGTCCCATCCTGATCAGCTCAGCTGAAAACAGTCTGGGGGCCCAGGTAGAGAGGCCTGGGGAGGGCTGGGGCCAGGCCTCCTGGCTTCACACGCTCTCTAGTTTGGCCAGAGCCTTCCACAGGCCTAGTGGCTGCATTCAAGTTCGCGTGGCCTCCCCATTAGACAGCAGAAGCTTCAAGCATGCTTTGAAAGAGCATCCCGAAAGCGCAAAGCTGCTTCAGTGCATTTCCTGTCATTGGCAAGAGTAAACATCTCATTGGTTTTCTCCCTCTTATTGGAACGCCCTGTGTTACTTCCAAAGACACCCATCATTCACACCCGCCAACGCCAAACTTATCCTTCCATCAAGTTTGTAAATAAGTGCTCTTGAGATTTATTTTTATTCTCTTTTGTGTTTATTAAACTTTGAACAATTTTTTTCCCTTTCTGGTCCTCTGCCCATAAACACAATTTCTTTTTATGGCCGCTTTGGACCAGGAGGTCAATTTTGTTTCTCCTTCTTCTAAGCAAATCATCCAATGATCCTGTCCTAGGCTTTCGAGCTTTGAAGGGGTGTTTGCAAATATTTACAGGAATCGCTTGATAGTTAAGTACGTCGTTCTGCTCTGCTCCCTATACCCTGGCAAACAGCCCTCCTCGCCTCTGGCCATTATAAGCATTTTGGCTGCTTCAACTGCCTGATAATACAAATCCACAGTTTTGGTTCTTGCTTTATAAGTCGAAGCAGTTAACGCAGGAGGTGAAATGGCAGCTGAGCATTCCCCACCAGCACGTCGGCTTTGGTCTTGTGACCATAGTGAAGGGACCAGGCCAGCAGGACACAGCAACTTTTCCCGCACTCCCGCTCCAGCACCCGAGAATGAGAGCTCACTGGATAAAGACTGGTAACTAAAGAACTGACTACCACTTCTAAGGGTCAGCCCCAGCTGTCCCTGGCTGCCCTCTGCTCCGGGTCACCAGTCCCCTGCCTGGCTGAGGAACTTGAGCGACTTGCCAAATATCCTTACATTCGGGGGGAAAAAATAAAAATCACAGCAAAGTGCTGGGGCCTAGCCTGTGACCCTGCCCTTACCTCATAAAGGCTTTTAGACACCTGGTGCAAAGAGCTCAATGTGGCCTCCCTACACCCAGCCTGGAGGCTGAGGCTCGTTTATCCTGGGCTCGGAGTGGCTGGGTAGGTAGTTAATGGCTTGGGCAGCCCTAATCCACCCATCCAGGCTTGGAAGGATGTAGCTTTTTTCTGCACCTTCTCCAAGAACTACTTTCCCCCTTTGGAATGGGACATCTCTCTGAAGGCCTCTGGAATTCCGATCCAGTTCCTACCCCATTGCCAGGTAGTCGGGGACTTGTGTTTGACCTTTGCTAACTCGCCCACACTCATCCTAGTTGGCGCTCTCCTCTCAATGTCTGAGCCACGTTTTTCGGTGCGGTCAGACACGCCTCCCTCTAGCCCTGCGGATTTCAGACCACCAGGCTTGTTCCGATCGTCCCCTTCCCCGCCGCCCACTGTCCCCTGTGGCTTCCTCTCGTGGAAAAGCTTGCACATGGGAGATTCCAGAATGCCACCTAGTGAGTGGTATTCCCCTCCCCTCAACCCTGGCCACACATCCCTACTGAATCGCACTTGGGGGAACAGACAGAGGAGAAAAAAAAAAAGGAGGAAATCTAGCTACTGATTTACAAAGTAATCATGTACAGGATGCCTAAACCTGTGATAGCATAGGATCACAAGCTACTTTTATAAGCATTCTAGGTTGACTTGTCGTCTTTTCCAAACTATTATTTTTTTTTTTTGCGGTACGCGGGCCTCTCACTGCTGTGGCCTCTCCCGTTGCGGAGCACAGGCTCCGGACGCGCAGGCTCGGCGGCCACGGCTCGCGGGCCCAGCCGCTCCGCGGCACGTGGGATCCTCCCGGACCGGGGCACGAACCCGTGTCCCCTGCATCGGCAGGCGGACTCTCAACCACTGCGCCACCAGGGAAGCCCTCTTCCAAATTATTGATTAGCTCATTTGTAAATCATCTTCTCCCTGTGTTAGCACCCTGCGGTCAGGAATCTTCACTTAGAGTTCTTTGGTTCCCCATGGCCCAGGGATCGCTTCACGGGCATGGGACCAGGGTGGTGGTACCGGGTCCCAAGCTCAGAAAAGCCTCACACTGGAGTTTGATGCTCTGTGGTCACCATCTTGAGACCCTTAATCATTTCGCCTTTGAATTTAGCTTCGTACGTGAAGTCTGGTGGGACAACAGAGCACGTGCAGGGGCATGGGGTCTCACTCACGTGCTGGGCCACCCTCCCATCACCTCCAGGCCTCCCCGGGATTGGCGCTCAGCCCCCTGCCCCTCGCGCCCAGGACAGCCGGCATCAGGCGCCCACACCTGAACGTCTCCGGGCAGGGCATGGGGGCAGCTGTTTCAGCTGAGGCTGGCAGCATATTCAGAGGCAGCCCAGTGGCAGAAAAGTAGCTAGTCCTTCCACAGTCACATGCAGTTATAGGATCCGAATGCAGTGGGACCTTTAAGGCCATTTGAATTTTAACCCCAAATCAACAAGTCCTAGCTATGGGGCAACAGGGACATCAGTGTGCTCTTCTGAGCCTGTTTCTTCATCTATATAAAGAAGTAAATAATTTCCTATCTCATATGTATTGACTCAGGTTGTCAGTTCACACAAGCGAGCAGACAGAACATTCAAGCACTGGGTCTTGCACAACTTTCCCCTCAAAAACGTTCCTTCCTATCCCCCTTTCCATCCTGCAACAAAGATGCTAAATGGTTCTTGGGCCTTCCTTGAATGTCCCACTGAGAGAGAACACTCTCTTACCACCTAACTTAATTAGAATAGAAGGGGCAGAAGCAGCTAAGTTTCCTGGGACAGTTTATAAATGACTCTGAACAAAAACCAAAGAAAGGTCTTACAACATCACCAATACGTGAGGAGCTCTGGCAGAAAGGGTAGATTGGGAGCCTGAAAGAAATACCCCAAGGATGTCCTTGGGGAGGCAAGGCTTCGATCATCCATCCTGAATCTGGTAGCAGGTTGAGCTAGATGGCCACCCAGCTCACTTGCAGTTCTGCCATTTCATCATTCTCATTTTGATATTCTCCACGGATGGAGCCTCCAAGAAGTATTTTTTCTCCCCTAAATTTTACATTAGGTGACTGTCCCTCACCACCTGCTTTAGAGTCACATGGGGGGCTTACGAATAGGCTTATTACCTGCCTCTATCCCAGACCTACTGTGTGAATCCTGGGTGCTTCTGTTTTACATACAGATTTGAGAACATCTGCTCTAGACAATGTCTAACCATAATGAACTTGGCCAGGCTTCCCTTCAGTGTTATGAGCTGGTTAGGGATGAATAAAATATGTCTATCCCAGCATCCCCACCCTAGAAAAGAATGGCCTGGTCTCACTGCAGCCTCAGAATTTACTTCACAATCCCCTCCCATTTTCTAATAGTTTTATATGCTTCATGTCTGCTAAGAAGGTGTCTTTAATACCCATTTCACAGATTCAGAAATCAAGAGCAAGGAGACCAAAATAACTCCTGGCCAAGGGCAAGGTAAAGCTGGCCTGTCAATCGAAAGCTCTGGCTTTTCACCACAATATCCCGCCTTCCGTGCAAAAGAGTCCCCTGAGTCGAAGACATGAATCCCACCCCAGGCAGAAAGACCAACACCCTCACTGGAGCACTGTTGCAAAAACAGGTACAAAGAAGTAGCTCCTGCATAACTAGAGATCTGTTCGACCTTGCAGTAAAGCTCCAGAAACTTTAATGCAAGGCCCAGTATTTTCACTGATACTCCTTAAAAGAATGGCTCTGGTTTGGAGATCTGGGGCTCGTTCATGTGGAAGCTCCCCCCAAGAGGCACTTTGCTAATACTAGGACTGCCCAGGATCATTTGGACACCCATACATGATGCGCCGGGTGCCTCTATCCTCAGTAGCATCCGCTGGCTCTCATCCCCAAGCTCCTCAAGCAAACAGAACAAACTCTTCATTCCTCTTTCCAGAAAGGACTGCACTTTCCCGACAGCTCTGCAATAATTGGCGTGGACTTTGGACAGTGCTTAACGGGTGTAGCGGCCCCTCATTCCTGACATCCCCAGCTTTGAGGGAAGTAGTTTGGGGTTCATTAGACATTCCCCAGAGAGCGGCAAGACAAGCAACCCGCCACTTGATTGGAGGGCAAGAAATGAGCTGCTATTTGTATGTGCGCGGACACAGCCGGCAAGAAACCAAGACAGTTGTGTTTGGGGGTTTTCTCAAATTTGTCTTGGCACACGGGAGATAGATCTGATTTCACTACCACATCCCAAACACTGCTGACATTCAAGTCACAGCAATTTAACACAAAGTGACTGAGGAATAAACAGCGCATCACCAGTGGTTTCTGATGTTCTCCCCGGCCATCCCTCCTATTAAATGTAACCCAGCACCGGAGCATCTGTGATGGAACGTGGGTGTCTCCGAGCAGGGGACAGACCTAATGTGCTGCTGGCAGTTGGGAGTCACTGTGTCAGCATCAGCTTGTGTGACTTGGCCTTCATCTAACTGCTATTTGAGTCTGTGCACACTGTCAGCAGGACCGTTTTGGCCCCTTCTTACACCAAACAAAACAAACAAACAAAAAAAGGTAAAATCACAGTGATGCTGGCCCACAGTGGCTGGTTTTCTTGAACTAGGGCAGACACGGTGTTTCTAATGTCTACTCCAAAGTTTCCATCACCTAAACAAAAACCCTACTTATGTGGAGACACGTATTTTGTTTTGAGTCATCTATGTTTCTCAAAGTGCTCAGGACTGGGTATGGAGAGGGCACCTGGACCCACTTTTGCAGGCAGGTGGACCACGAATGGGACATATTCCTTTGGAATGACGTCACAGTGGGAGGCTGTCCTCTTGGTTGGAGTAGGTGATTGAAGCCACTCTTCTCTGCTATTGTCTCATCCTTTAAAGCACATCCAACTCTCTTGGTTTATTTTACTTTTTCCCTCTCTCTCTCTCCGTATTTCCTCTCCTTTCTTTGCTCCATTGTCTTTCTCTCTTTTCTTACTTCTCTTCAATCTGTGCTTCTTTTTCTCTAAAAAAAAGCAGGGGGCGGGGGCTTCCCTGGTGGTGCAGTGGTCAAGAATCTGCCTGTCAATGCAGGGGACATGGGTTCAAGCCCTGGTCCGGGAAGATCCCACATGCCACGAAGCAACTAAGCCTGTGCGCCACAACTGCTGAGCCTGTGCTCTAGAGCCCAGGAGCCACAACCCCTGAGCCTTCGAGCCACAACTACTGAGCCCATGAGCCACAACTACGGAAGCCTGCGCACCTAGAGCCCGTGGCTCCACAACAAGAGAAGCCACCACAATGAGAAGCCCGCGCACCACAAGGAAGAGTAGCCCCCGCTCGCCGCAACTAGAGAAAGCCTGTGCGCAGCAACAAAGACCCAACACAGCCAAAAATAAAAAAATAAAATAAATAATTTTTTTTACATGTTAAAAAAAAGGGGGAAGGGGCAAAATCGCCATGATTTTGGTCCACTAATGGCCTTTAAAGAGGCCAATGACCTCATGACATATTTATCCACACAGCTATTCTGGAACCCAGCAATGGCTCTCAACAAGGTCAACAGAAAGAAGGCAATATGCATCGATTGCACTAACAACAAGTTAAACTTGGAAATGTAGGATCTCGCCCTTAATCTCTTAATGGATGAGAAGCACCCTTTATTTTTAATCTCTTTCTACAGATTGAGAAACGAGTAAAATCTTGCCAGACTTACACCAAACATTGCCAAAATAAAGATGAAAATGTACCCTCTCGGACATTCTTGCTCACCGCTGCAGAGAGCCTTCTTAGCCCAGAACAGACAAATTTCAACATTCCCCTTTCCAGAAACTACTGCATGTTCCCTGCAGCTCCACGATGATTGGTGTGGACTGTTTGACATGCTTCATGGGTGTAGTGGCTCCTTATTAGACTGAAAATCTTTCTCTAAGCTTTCTAAAATTATAGCAGTGATGCACATAATGGTTACTGCGTGTCTTGTACCGGGAGCTCGTCTCTGTGTTGTCTGTAAGCTTCTTGCTTGTGGTCTAACTTCTTTGTCAGGCAATCGCCTAATTACTTTGAGGCACTGTGCTGCTTTCCTGCTCTGCCCTGAAGCTCAACTAATAAGCAACAGGGCACACCCTGCTAGGATTGCAAGCTATTTACCAACTTCACCAAGTGGGACAGGCTATTACTGCTAATGTATTAAATTCATGACTTGGGAGTGAGTAAATGTGAAGAGGAAGAGATGGTCTGGATTACCTAGTTTGAAAAGGAAAGCAAATACAGCTAACGTTCATTCTCTCTGAAACTCTTCATTGCACTTAGAAATGAGAACACATAAAGGGTTTGCCTGGCACCTATTATGTACTCTCTCAATGTTACTGGTATCGAATTCCTCTTACTGCAGTTTTCTCTACAAGACAAGACAAGACAGTCTCTCCCTTCAGTGACGGAGAACTCAAACTTAGGCAGATGACCTACTGCAGTCTCCGACAGCTCCGACTCTACAGAGTTCTTCCCTATCTTGGGTTGAGATCTGCTTACCTACAAGGTCTGGCTCTGCCACATAAGATGATTTACCCCCTTTCCACTTGATCCTGCTCAGAAATTGTGAAGCCAAATCTCACGTCTCCCTGCCCCCATCTCTTTTCTTTTCTAAGCAAACACGACTATTTCCTTTTCTTATTTTTCGTGAGAACCTTTTACCTTCGTGGATGGTCTCCTCTTTGCTCCAATTTTAAAATCAGACCCTTAAATCTGAACATAATTCTCAAGGCAGAAGAGAGTAGAACTATCACCTTCCTCATTGTGGAATTTATACTTTTATTAATACATCCCAACTGTGAATGATTCTCATTCATTCTCATTCTCTCTCTCCTGACTGCCCCCACACACACACACACAGAATCTCTCTTTCTTTAACCTTTGTACTCGTATCATATTTTCTATGTGTTTTGAATGCATGATAAATGAGAAGTCTTGGGTCTTTTCCACACAGCCTGTTTTACAGATGTCATTATCTTATGTTTTATACCCTGAGGTTTTCTGTGTGCAAATTTTACAGTATACCCCGATCCAATATGTACTTATTTTATTTTATTTTTTTTGCGGTACGCGGGCCTCTCACTGCTGTGGCCTCTCCCGTTGCGGAGCACAGGCTCCGGACGCGCAGGCACAGCGGCCATGGCTCACGGGCCCAGCCGCTGCTCCACGGCATGTGGGATCTTCCCGGACCGGGGCGTGAACCCGCGTCCCCTGCATCGGCAGGCGGACTCTCAACCACTGCGCCACCAGGGAAGCCCCAATATGTACTTATTTGACTCCTCTTTTCAAATATGCTGAGATGGATTTGATGTCTGATTTGGTGAACCTGAGCATTCATTTCTTAAATAACATTGCAGAGGGCAGAGTCTTAAAATCAGAAATGTTCTTTATGCTGAATGCCAGTCCTGAACCTTAGCTAGAAAGATGGTAGGGAGTAAGAATTGCTTGAAAGGAATTTTTAGTTATCAGATATCTTTATTAGCATTTCAGTAGATGGTCATTCAGTACCTTAAAAAGAATACTAGAGTTTCAAAAGATGGTGCTTTCTTAGGGTTAGTAGATGTATTCATTAAGGGTGTGGACTCTTCCTCCATCCTGTTTGTACTGGCAACACAGCTATGGGCAATTAAGATATGGGAACATACAGGAATTATAGGAATCCAGATGAACTGTGGCATGACTGAGTTCTGGAATGGAGCCACAGGTGCTATGCTTGTTTTAAGAATTCATGTTCATTTGGGTGCTAAGCAGCTTTCTGTTCAAGGCTGGGACACCACTTGTGAGAGGAGAAAAAACAGTCTTTAAAGTAAGAATCTCCACGGCAAAACTAGACCACAGCTAAGTACTTTGAAATGTTTGAGTGTACCTTATTTTTATTTAATTATCTGACAGCAAGCCCTACCCTTTAGTTTCAATCTCATGACTTTGGTGTGTAACATGCACAAATTTTCCTCTGCTCTTAGGGCCACTGGGAGAGAAAACTGACTAAATAGTAGCAGCCGGGACATCCAAAGAGTGAGTCCAACTGGTCCCAAGTTACTTTACACCCCAACAAAGGAAGAAGACACTGTCATTTTTGAAAATGCAAGGAGAATTCTTAAGGAAAAAAAAAAAAAAAGAGTTTCTCCTCTTTGGGGAAGCTTCAGCTCTGTCTTACAGAGCTCTCTCTCTCTCTCTATTATCTTTTGAAGGCTTCAGAAGCCTAAGTGGCAGGGGTCAAAACTCAGGTGCTTTCTGAAGCTTTCCCCACTCTCTTTTCTCACTGGCTGTTGTGTAGATGGCACAGGACAAATGCCTTTATTTAGTTACAAGCCAATGGCTCTCCTACGCTTACTTTTTTTTTTTTTTTTTTTTTTTTTTTTTTTTGCGGTACGCGGGCCTCTCACTGCTGTGGCCTCTCCCGTTGCGGAGCACAGGCTCCGGACGCGCAGGCCCAGCGGCCACGGCTCACGGGCCCAGCCGCTCCACGGCATGTGGGATCTTCCCGGACCGGGGCACGAACCCGTGTCCCCTGCATCGGCAGGCGGACTCTCAACCACTGCGCCACCAGGGAAGCCCAGGAGAAGGTATGTGTATCTGTATAACTTATTCACTTTGCTATACAGCACAAACTAATACAACATTGTAAAGCAACTATAATAAAAAAAAAAAAATTAGAAGATTAAAAGGCAAAAAAATAGGGCTTTCCCTGGTGGCACAGTGGTTGAGAGTCCGCCTGCCGAGGCAGGGGATGCGGGTTCGTGCCCCGGTCCGGGAAGATCCCACATGCCGCTGAGCGGCTAGGCCCGTGAGCCATGGCCGCTGAGCCTGCGCGTCCGGAGCCTGTGCTCCGCAACGGGAGAGGCCACAGCAGTGAGAGGCCCGCGTACCGAAAAAAAAAAAAAAAAAAAAAAAGGCGTAAAATAAAATGCACACTATGGGAGGGGCTTGTCAGACGTGAGCCTAAAGAGGGCAGGGTGGTACGATCTCTTGGTACATCTCACTATGGGGCATCGGCAACCTCTCCAGGACTTAGTTTCCTCGTGTCTAAAAGGATGTTGGGCTTGGACTAGACTCTAAGGCTGGGAGAGTCACTGGCTACTATTGAGGTTACGGGGATTCAAGATTAAAAAGCTTGGCCTGCCCTTTCTAGCAACACAGCCACCATGGCACAAAGCAAGCCCACTTTTATTCTCAGCCATCCTTTTCTCTCTCGTAAACTCTAAGCTGTGAAAAGTCTTGACAATTTTCAAATAAAGAGACAACTTCAAAACATATTTTGCTTTGCCCCCTGTGACCCCAACCTACGTTTCTAGCTTCAAGGGCACATCACCATCTCTGCTGCCGTGTCCCCGCCCCCCCGACACCCACGACAGTGGACTCTGCCCGAAGCCCTAAATGCACCATGTGACTTCCAATCTCCAAACATGCCAAGTGCTGACACACCACCACGCCCATGCCACGTGAATCCTTCACCTAGAAACCGCTTCTTTACATTTGGCAAATTCTACCCATTCTTGAAGGTCCAGCCCAGTTACCCCTCTTATCAGAAGAATTTCCAGCTCTTCCAGAGCAGAAGCAATCTCTCCCTTCTTTGGGCTGGACAACACTTAGCCTATTGTGTATGATAGCTCTCTCTTTAGATGTTTACCCGACAGATGACAGCATGAGAGCAAGGACTCAGATTCATTTACCTTTAATGTGTGATAATACCAACACTTGCCTCTAAGAATCCCTATGAAGGTTAATTAACTAAGGCAATGACTATGAACACAGTGAGTGCTCAAGAAATATAAGCTTATATTATTAACAGACCACTGAGAGTAAAAGACGAAAGGCTGCACCCTACTCTCAGAGCCCCATGCCAGGAAGACTCTCCTAACCAGGAACAAAGAAAAGGTCACATATGTCCAAACAGCAGGGGTACCTGAAACCCTGTGGATGGCAGGAATTTTCTCTGCCTTTAAGAGAATGCTATTTGCAGCAACATGAATAGACCTAGAGATTATCATACTAAGTGAAGGAAACCAGACAAAGACAAACATCATATGATAGCCCTTATATGTGGAATCGAAAAAAAAATGATACAAATGAACTTATTTACAAAACAGAAACAGACTCAGACTTCGAACACAAACTTACGGTTATCAAAGGGGAAAGGTGGTCAGAGAAGGATAAATTAGGAGCTCGGGATTAACATATGCACACTAGCTATATATAAAATAGATAATCAACAAGGACCTACTGTAGAGCACAGGGAACTCTACTCAGTATTCTGTAGTAACCAATATGGGAAAAGAATCTGAAAAAGAATGGATATATGTATATATAATATAACTGAATCATTCTGCTATACACCTGAAACTAACACAACATGCTAAATCAACTCTGCTCCAATATAAAATAAAAATTAAATTAAATTAAAAAAAATAGGGCTTCGCTGGTGGCGCAGTGGTTGAGAGTCCGCCTGCCGAGACAGGGGACACGGGTTCGTGCCCCGGTCCGGGAAGATCCCACATGCCGCGGAGCGGCTGGGCCCATGAGCCATGGCCGCTGAGCCTGCGCGTCCGGAGCCTGTGCTCCGCAACGGGAGAGGCCACAACAGTGAGAGGCCCGCGTACCGCAAAAAAAAAAAAAATGTAAAAAATAAAAATAAAAATAAATAAAAAATAAAATAAAATTGCTACACATTCCTGCCCTTCTCCCCCACCCCCCCCTCCAAAAAAAGCCCGCACCTACTCTCAAAGTCCTATGCCAGGAAGACTCTCCTAACCAGGAACAAACAAAAGGTCACATACGTCAAAATTGCAGCAGTATCTGAAACTCTGTGGATGGGAAATGTTTTCTCTGCCTTTACAGATTCAAACAAACCAGCACAGTCCTTGGCTCTGCCTCTGCTCCTCAGTTTATAACTATTAATATCAGGAACCTATGGGCACACATGAGCCCAATTCAACAGGACACGTCTTAGAAAACCACTCTGGGGTCACTAGATTTGTAGACCCATTGGCTCACTCACATAAAACCAGGTGTAAAAGGAGACTTCATGTGATTTTACTATTAAAAGTACCCACAATTACAGGCAATTTACAACATGCTTTCTTGAATATAATCTCATTTTTAACCTTAATGGCATCTCATGTATATGCTCTTGTACAATTGCTGTCTTATTGACAGTGTCTGCTGTGAGCAGGCAAGTCAGTCGTGCATGCAGCTAGAACAGAGAAGTGGCTGGAAATCACACACCAAGTCTATCTGACCCCAAGACCACAATTCTTCTACTGCTCCATGGCCCCTCTCTTCCCAATAAAGGCTCCTTCTGAAGTTCTTCAAGGACCAGCGGGTGGAAAGTTCCAGAAGGACAGCCAAAGCTCAGTAAATGATGAGGCTTCTAAGTGTCAGAACCATACGCAAAAGGAGTCAGGAACTTTCCTGGCAACAGCCAGAATCTTAGGACAAGATTCAAGGAGAGATAACAGAACCAGATGATCTTTGAAATGTGAACACCCGGACAACATGTGACACTGTGCTGAGGCTTATTAGACAAGTCTGCTTCTAGTCCTTTGAATCTTCAACTTTCCTCAAAGAGGAAAGATGGGGAAGGAACCAGATAGCACTGAGGGTTCAGAGGCTGAGCTTCTGAAAAGCCTCATTTAGGTTCTGAAGGCGAGATATGAGGTCTATGTTTCTGCTTCTTCTCTATGGCTCCTTAGAAGTCAAGAACACGTTTTGTGTGTGATTTTCTAGCTCTTGATCCAATATTGTCTGTTGCAGCTAAGTGAGGAGACTGGTCTTTGTCTTTACATGTGGCTGTGCTAGAACCCTTCTGTAAAAAACTCCCAAATCTCATGGTTAAAGGGATGAAGGGTTTACACACAGGACTATCACTTCTTGGTAAGAATTCCCATTTACCTCTGCAGTTGTGTTGTCTTGAACCTCTCTGTGCCTTGGGAACTGGTGACCATTTTTTTTTTTTTT
>RJWK010047394.1:0-17304 GCA_004363435.1 Platanista minor
AAAAAAACCCCCCCCCCAAAAAAAAAAAAAAAAAGATAGCTAGTGGGAAGCAGCCGCATAGCACAGGGCGATCAGCTCGGTGCTTCGTGACCACCTAGAATGGTGGGATAGGGAGGGTGGGAGGGAGACGCAAGGGGAAGGAGATATGGGGATATATGTATACGTAGAGCTGATTCACTTTGTTATACAGCAGAAACTAACACACCACTGTAAAGCAATTATACTCCAATAAAGATGTTAAAAAAATTTTTTTAATTAAAAAATAAAAACTGGAAAGAAAAAAAAAGCTTAAGGGATTTATTTTTCATAACCAGGGGACAGATCCTAAATTTCAAACAAGTTGTCAAAGAACCAGCATACATGTAGGATCTGAGACGTTTTCTTTTAAGGTACAGTATAACAATTTGTTTACACTTTTTTTTAACTAGAGGACGTATGATATATGTAGATGTGTATAAATATAAATGTACAGTGTAGGTATTAATGAGGAAGTCAACTCTCACATAACCAACAGCCAAGTTCAGATGTAGACTACAGCTAGTACCCGAGGAGCCCTCCGTATGCATCCCTTCCTGTCACCCCTGGTAATCTCTGGACTGACTTTTGCAGTATCAATTATCTGCTTTCCTTTATAGATTTCCCATCTATATATGCATTTATAAAGAATATAATTCTGTTTTTATCACTTTCATAGAGATGGAATCATACTGTAGGTATTCATAGAGATGGAATCATACTGTAGGTATTCTTTCTTGCCTCATTTATTTCATTCATTAACACTTCCTAAAATACACCCTGTTGAGGGATTGCTATTCAGTGTTTTCTTGAATGAATATACCACAGTTAATTTTCCCACTGAACTGTTGATGGAAATTTGAGCTGTTTCTAGCTTGGGACTATTAGGAACAATGTTTTTGTTCATGTCTTCTTATGTACAAAAATCTCTCTGAGACAGCAGTTCTTAAAGTGCGGTTCTAGCACTAGCAGCATCAGTATTACTTGGGAACTCGTTAGAGACGGGGATTCTATGGTCCCACCCCAGACCTACCGAATCAGGAACTCTGGGGTTGGGGCCCACTGAGCCCTCCAGGGGATTCTGGTTCACGCTAAAGTCTGAGAACCACTGTTCTAGGATATATATGTAGAAGCTGCACATCCGGGTCAGTGCGTACGTAATCCTAGGCTTTTAGGGGGGTAACAATGAACTGTATTCCAAGTAGTTTTCCTAATTTATATTCCCACCATAGTTCCACAAGGATACTTTGTATTTCAGACTCCAAAACTCTAAACAATACCTTGAAGCCTCCTTATAGGAAAAATATGATCTTTGTGAATATTGGTCTATCACAAAAAATGCTGAGCTATTTACAACAAATATTATACTTTTCACTTAATTAGGTAGAGGTGAAAGTTATTAATAGGCAACTAGACAAAATGATGGATGATGTGCAATAATGTGGAAGGAGGCATTGCTTTAGCCATTTTCTCATTTAAAATCCTCAGGAAAAAAAAAAAAAAGAAGAAGAAAAGAAATAAAATCAAATCCTCAGGGAAAATGACCAGAGCTGCACAATAATACTGGTCACTCCTCTTCTCCCCTGTGATCGATCAGTGGTTTGTTGATTGAGTCTCCAGTTTTTGAAGAATGTCTTTTGTTTCCATAGAGCATAGAGAACCTGCTCAAGAGACTGCCGTATTATGTGCTTGCAACGGTACGGAATAGTTTATGTTCAACCAGTTCCTCGGATGCCAGTAAGTGGGTTAAGGGCCATTCCATCTTTTAAAGAAATTCAAGCTTCCTAACTATCCACACTGCACAGCAATGTTTTTATAAAGCAAATAGTGATGAGTGTATGCTTACTAACTGCTCTCAGAGTGGGCACTGTCTTACGGACTACAGAGACCTGTAGAGAAAACCGGGGTCGCAGGTCCTGATCAAAGGCATCTTGGAACAAGCCCTTGAGGATTGCCCTCCACGTGCCTGCGGGAGACCACATCCTAGATGGGAAAGCCCACAGACATACACGACACAATAGCAGATGGCAAGACAGCAGGCCTTCTGCATCCGAGTGACCACAAAGCAAAGGAATCATCGTTATGGAGTGTGGTTAATCTGGCCGTCTTGGGGGAAGCCAGTACCAAACAGGGTCTCGAGGAGGGCTGACAACAAGAAAACATGAGCTTGCTCCCCTAGGACAAGGCTTTTCACAGCCTCACTCGCTGTCAGCTAGTGTTCCAGTTTAAGGCTTGTTGGTTTCTCTACCAAGATGAGAAGCCCTCTGAGGGTAGCACCATGTCTCCTAGGCTTTTGTCTCCTGCCAAGTAAAGAGCACAGGGCAAGGCATGCCATGAGGAATTGTCAGCACTGTCCATGGCCAGAAGTCAAATGGAAGTTTGCGGTTGGTTCCAAAGAGAACCCAGGACCACTGAAGTATACAATTCCTAATTTTAATCAGATCAGATCAGAATCAGAGAATACAGGTTATTAAACAGTATGCTCCATATTAAGTTGATTCTAGAGATAATCATGATAAAAAATATTGTCCAAAGAAAGACTTGTTTTTGGTGATAGATGGAAGAGGAGGGGTTACTCTGGGGTCGTGGCTCTTGCCTGCAAGGGCGCAAGAAGAAGCCTCCTGGAATACTGGGAATGCTCCCTATCTCGATCTGGTTGTCGGGTACATGGTCCATGCACATTAAAAACCCATGGAGTCGTACATGTGGACGTTCATATTTATGTACATTACTATATATATATATATATATATATATATATATATATATGTTATTCCTCAATAAAAATAACAAAAGACTGTCATTTTTACAGAATGGCACCAACATAAAAATTGCATTAACTGAATGGGGCTGAAAACTCAGCAAGAAAGTCGTGCAAAAGAAAGTTCTCTCATGTCTAACTTTTCTAAATATCTGAATGCCCATGATCTCATCCAGCTACCACAACTTCCCTGTGACACAGGCGTACAGGAACAATGAAGCGCCAGTGGTTTTTGAGTATGTATCAGTACTAGAAGCTTAGTATCTACGACCTTATTACATCCTCACAGCAGCTCTACAAAGCCCACACTATTATTATATTTTGCTCTTTTATAGATGAAGTTAGGAGTGGTTAAGTAACTCGTCCAAGGGCAGAAGTTGGTAAGTGGTAAATTTAGAACTTGCACCCAGGACTAGCCAACATCCACCTGGTGCTCTCTTAACCTCTACCTGTGCTATAGGGAAGAACATGTGGTGGCTACTTGAGGGAAGTGACATTAAAGACCAGATATAGGGACCAACATGCCCAAGGTAATACAGAGTTAGAGAGGAAAGAGAAACGAACAATACTGAGCTCTAAATGTTCACCAGGATTCGCATGAGTCATTTTTGAACATATGATATTATCTAATACACATCAACATACAATCCACTGAGGTAGCCTTTTGATTTATTCATTTTACAGTTGAGAACATTAAAATCAGAGAACTAAAGCAAACTGTCCCCAAGTCACAGGACTGGTAGGTAGTAGAGCTGGAATTCAAACCCAAATTGCGGCTCTTTCCAAAAAGCTTGGCTCTGTCTTGAGAGGGGTAGCTAGCAGGAGAACCCAGATACCTGTGATGGGAAGCTGAAAATCCTCTGTTTAAGGTCACTTTGGCTCTGCATCACGAGAAATGGTTCTGGAGGTGTTTGTAAAACAGTGGATGTTCATTCGTAAGGCTCATTTAGACTCCTCCCTCCCAGAAGCCTGGGCGATGGACAAGAATACGCTAAGCCTCGTTCCTTAGTGAAGCAGTCACAGAGAATGGGTGTAGACAGCTGAAATTCACAGGTGCACTTGGATATGGGACAGGGCATCAACATTTAAGCCCCTTTAAATCCCTTCACTTGCAGAGTTCTGCCAAGATCATATTACTGGAAAGGAGAAGAAATTGCCTGCACTGAGACACGAAATGAAGTCAAACAGAACTTACTAAGTGCAACTCTGGGGACAAAACCCTCTTCTGATGCTGCCACACAGCTAGTCCAGTGGGTATGACATGACCATATCCAGCCCCCCACTATTCAGGTGGTGTTTAGCCCACACAGCGATTGACTGATTGATTGATTGAACTGAAGTATAGCTGATTTACAATGTTGTGTTAGTTTCAAGTGTACAGCAAAGTGATTCTGTTATACGTATGTGTGTGCGTGTGTGTGTGTGTGTGTGTGTGTGTGTATGTATATATGTATAAATATATTCTTTTTCAGATTCTTTTCCCTTATAGGTTATTACAAAATATTGAGTAGAGTTCCCTGTGCTCTACAGTAGGACCTTGTTGTTTATCTATTTTATATATAGTAGTGTGTGTATGTTAATCCCAAACTCCAAATTTATCCCTCCCCCCCACCCCCATTTCCCTTGTGGTAACCATAAGTTTGTTTTCTATGTCTGTGGATCTACTTCTGTTTTGGAAATAAGTTCATTTGTATCAACTTTTAGATTCCACATAGAAGTGATGTCACATGATATTTGCCTTTCTCTGTCTGGCTTATTTCACTTAGTATGATCATCTCTAAGCCACACAGTGATTTATAAAAACTTGAGCTCTAATGCAAAATCTTGGGAAGTTCACATACATATCTGGATTTCGAACCTCTTGAGAAAGGTGGGAGACCTGGTACCACTGGCTCCCCACATTCCTCACACTCACCCCAGGCCGGCATAGACACCTAACCTTGGGTCACTGCACACCTGGCAAGCCTTCGAGTCTGCAACTCCATCGTAGCCTAAAAGGAAGGTTCTAGCTTGTTTCAAATCTTCAAAAAAATTCCTGCTGAGAAAAGTTTGAAGGAATGCTTTTTGGCACCACCTGTCCTGCTTTTCCCAACCACAGCCGCCTTGCTATTTACTTGGACCAGAAAAACAGACTCTCAGAGAAGGCAAACCAAAGGAATTCATAGGCAGTGAGGGGAGCCCCGTAACAAAGTGAGGAAAAAAAGATATAAAAGAAGCACTTGGTGGCAGAATGGGAAGTGGCCCTTTAGAAACTGCATATAACTTATGCCACAGTTTCTCAGCCTTGGCACGAGTGACTCTTCGTTGTGAAGGGCTGTCCTGTGCATGGTGGGGTATTTAGCAGCATCCCTGCCTTGAACTGAATAGATGCCAGAGCACCCTTCCCTGTTGTGACGACCAATAATGCCTCTGGACATTGCCAAATGTCCTGCAGGGACAAAATCACTCTGGTTGAGAACCACCGGTCTGTTCATAACTCTACCTAGAGAACAGCTCTGGGCTCAAACCATGAGACATCCGAACTCTAAAACATTCACATTTTCCCACTTGTCACAATACTCAATTTATACCCCATCTCAGTTTTTGTTTTAAAGAGAACAATATAAAAAGGTTTATGAATTGTTGACATGAATTGTTGAGCCTTTATATATAATGTTGAATTTTGGACACAGTAACAATTCCCTTCAATTTATAAAGAAATGTGAGTCTGCCTATAGCTATCTTTATACCGAATTCCTAATTACAGGGAGGCGAATATAGCAAGTTCCTTGAGTAAACAGCCTTCTATTTCTTTACGTGAAGTTCTTTTTCTCCTTTGACGGTGGTGATGATGGGGGGGGGGGTGGACAGCAGATCGAGTCATCTGGCATATGATGGTGAACAGTTGTGTGAGTGGAGTGTCTTTAGCATTCAGGGAAGACTCAGGGGACACCACTTTTCTTCTTCTTTTTGTTTTTTTAAAGAGGACTAAACATGGTGGATGAAGAGACCTACTGACCAGCCCTCCACTGGCCAGAACAAGGATTCAAGAGGAATTTGCAGGAAGACGGGTTTTTTTTGTTGTTTGTTTTTTTTTTTTTTGCGGTACGCGGGCCTCTCACTGTCGTGGCCTCTCTCCCGTTGCGGAGCACGGGCTCCGGATGCGCAGGCTCAGCGGCCGTGGCTCACGGGTCCGGCCGCTCCGCGTCATGTGGGATCTTCCCGGACCGGGGCACGAACCCGTGTCCCCTGCATCGGCAGGCGGACTCTCAACCACGGCGCCACCAGGCAAGCCCAGGAAGACAGTTTTGTCAACAAATGGAACTCTTCAGCAACGGAATGAGCTGCCTCACACAAAAAAAGCACTGTTCACTGTGGCCTCTATCTTGGATGCTCTCTCTGTCTTGCAACCCTCACTCTGGTGGAAGAAGCCATGGCATGAGAAGCCCTTTGCAAAGGGCTAGGTGGTGAGGAACTGGAGTCTCCAGCCAGCAGCCACGTGAGTAAGACTGGACACTGATCCTCCGGCCCAGTCATGTTTTCAGATGACTGCAGCCCTGGCTCAGGTTGATGGCAACCTCATGAACCAGAACCGGAACCAGAACAACCAGGATAAGATATTCCCAGAAACTGTGTGAGATAAGAAATGTTTGTTCTTTTTTAAAAAAAAGAAAAAAAAAAAAAGATGCTCAGCTAAATGCATGTAGTATCCTGGATGGGACCCTGGAACAGAAAAGGGGTGTTAGTGGGGAAACTGGTGAAATCTAAACAAAGTCTGTAGTTTGGTTGAGAGTAACATACCAAGGTTGGTTTCTGTTTTTTTTTTTTTTTTGCGGTACGCGGGCCTCTCACTGTTGTGGCCCCTCCCGTTGCGGAGCACAGGCTCCGGACGCGCCGGCTCAGCGGCCACGGCTCACGGGCCCGGCCGCTCCGCGGCATGTGGGATCTTCCCGGACCGGGGCACGAACCCGTGTCCCCTGCATCGGCAGGCGGACTCTCAACCACTGCGCCACCAGGGAAGCCCCCAAGGTGGGTTTCTTAGTCTTGATAAGTGTACCAAGGTTATAAAAGATGTTATCATTAGGGGAAACTGGGTGAGGGGCATATGGGAACTCTTTATTATCTTGATAACTTTTCTGTAAATCTAAAATGATTCCAAAATACAAAATTTATTTTTAAAAAAGCCCTTTCTCCCAGGCACTGGATGTATTCAAACAAAGGTTGAAGACTCATTTGTCAAGCATGTGAGAAAGTGGAGGCTTGCACTGCTCTCTGAAGAACTTGTGAAACACAGACTTGGGAGCTGAAATTTACGGCAAGAAGGTGACTCGCACGCCAGAGTTTCTGACCTGGCTGAAACTATTGGAATAATCTTCCTATTCACATCTCCCTGATCTGAAAGAAAGCATGTGTCTAGGCCAATATAAAGCATCCATTATATCTGCCATTCTGTGTAACACGTTTTCTGGAAAGGGAGTGGACAGCTGAGAGGCTTGACCAGATTTGTTTTTATGGCTCTGGTGATGTTTTCGTATGTGGCTGATTAGATTATCTTCAGATACCTCCTATTTCTTGGGTTCTCTAAATCCCTTTTCTGCTTAAGTTATCCAGACTTTGTACCCATCATTGGCATCCAAGAACACTGCTTAGCACAGAAATCTGTTTATTTTTCATGTTCTGATGCCTGTCCTAATAAACCGAAATATAGTTTAAAAATTATACATATGAAAGTACATCAGGTGAGTCACACAATCTGTGGATGTCTTATAAAAGTGTTTACTAAAACTATTTGTTTACCAGAACGAAAATTCATTCTTTAGTCTCATCTACATTCCCCTTTTGATGGCTCTCAAGCCACAGACCTCCCCAAAATAAAGCAAGCAGAAGACTAAACCAGATATTTTATTTCTCGTTTGGAGCACATTTGTCAAAGAAATAATAATGTTACTTATGGCTCCTGGCACTTGAGGGCCATTCATTGGGCCCACACTCCAAGTCTAGTGTTTTCTAACCATTAATCTCATCAATGTACGTTAATTTGGCCAAATAAGTCAACATTGGAAAACACATAGGGACTGACGAGAGCTGGGCAACCAAAACCCCAGTCAAAATCATATCCCAGGAAAAGTCGGGCTGGACACTGGAGCCAGTTAATGCCATACCCACGCTCAGTGGAATGAATTCAAACTTGCCTCTGCTACTCTGAGTTGCCGGCTCCCTATTCAAAGTGCATCCCGAGAAAAGGAAAGGAGAGCCGCCCTGACAGGAGGGAGTAGTAGTCGCCAGGAAAGTGGCTACATCTGCTTCTTGTCAGGGAATGTGGCAACAATCCCAGGAGAGGGGAACCAATAGGACCAGTGCATTACTCTGGCCTAAGGGTTACACTGGGATTAACCCCAGAGATTTAGGACACGAGCCAAAGCAGGGTTCTCTCCTCTACTCTAAAACAAGTAATCTCTATTAAGGGATGATGTGCCACAGCACACGATGAATTCCTTGCCTTAGGAATATTATTTATACTACAATAGTTATCCATTTAAAGTGCATCTTCCCCCTAGAAAGTGGGCTCCTCCTCCATAGATCGATCCATCCATTTATTGCTCCATCTATCCCTCCATCCAACACACTAAGGATGAGACAGAGCTAGGTGTTAGTTACGAACCCAGGTGAACAAGCATTGTCTCTGCTTTTGAGAAACTCCGAGTTTAGTGCTAAAGACAGATACATGGAAACCTCATTAAAACAAAATGAAGAAATGCTTCAGTGGAGACGGTTACTAGGTGGTAGATCAGAAGCAAGAAGGCTGTCCTTCCTTGACTCTGCTTGGGAAGGCTAATGTTCAAGTTCAGTCTCTTAAAGGATGAAGTTACCCTGCTCAGGGGCCTTTGAATTTTGCTGGGGATTTCTCCCAATAAGTCACATGGTGACTGCTTAGTCTAGGAAATCCTTTCCTATCCTAAGCCTCTTAATGTTTTACTCCTAGCAATCCAAACTTTCATCAAGCAAGCATTCTACTGGTGAAAAAAGATGAGAAAATCACAAATTCAGGGGTGGATTGATAGTTTCTTTAGTGGGAACTAGGGCTTGAGAGAGTGAAACATAAGAATCCTGGAAGAAAACAATCTACATGGAAAAAAGTGGAAAACAATGTACTCAAGCCCAAACTGCTCCTGCCTCTCAGCCAACTTTGGATCTCACTATATATCTTCCATGCTATAGACTGTTGGTTATTTAATCAAATCTATAGGTCAAAATTTCCATTTATATATCACCTCACCCTTAGCAGTTTTTCCATTAACCTTGATTGAAATAGAAAGCAGGTAGAAACAGGGTGATTGAGTCATTCTTCTTGGTTTAAATCCCAATGAATCAAACACTGTTTCTTCATCCTGCTAGCACCTTGTGGATTAGATTTTTCAAAATCTGTTTCCAAAGTGTCTGTGTTTCTTGGGGAAAGAAATATTTATGGTACTCTTAAGCAATGCAGATGCCTCTCCTTAGAGCCGAGGCTCCCCAAACTACTTGAGAAATGTAGTAATCCCCACAGTTTACATGTTGAAGTGGTGAAATTATCAAAGCTGTGGTCAGAAAATAAGAACATTCTGTGAGTCTCTCACTGTTGTAAGAAAGTCAGCTCTTGGAGGTCCCCATGCTTCCAGCTAAATTAAACACTAAGAAACCTTTCCCGTTTTCTGTAAATTAGTTGGCAAGGTAATTAGTTCTGAAATTTTTTCTCCAGAGGGGAAAAAAAAAAAGACCTTGTAGATTCTTGAACCTCTAAACAAGTAAGTGTGTTTCTATTACAGAAAATCAGTGAGATATTTGATTTGTTGAACATGTTTCGTTATTCTATCAAAACGTGAGGCAGGGGCTTCCCTGGCGGCGCAGTGGTTGAGAGTCCGCCTGCCGATGCGGGGGACGCGGGTTCGCGCCCTGGTCCGGGAGGATCCCACGTGCCGCGGGGCGGCTGGGCCCGTGCGCCATGGCCGCTGAGCCTGCGCGTCCGGAGCCTGTGCTCCGCGACGGGAGGGAGAGGCCACAGCGGTGAGAGGGCCGCGTACGGCAAAAAAAAAAAAAAAAAAAAAAAAAAAAAAAAAAAAAAAAAACGTGAGGTAGGGAAGTTGTTTGCATGGCTTGGATGTCATGGGTTTAAAAGCTCAGCTATGGTTTTTCCTTAGCCAGGCATTCTTTGTAATCACTGCTTACTGTAATAACTGGTCGTGAACAAATTATGCCCTAGAAGGATCTTTTCCTTTCTGTCATTTTTTCCACTTTCAAGTGTTATGAGTTTAAAAAAGGCGGGGGGTGGGGGTGGGGGGAAAGCTATAAGCTCGTGTTCCAAAGGAGCAGCACTGCTGTTACCTTTTCCCAAACTAGGAGCTAGTCTGTCCTTGCAGGCTCTTGAATTTGCATCTCTTGTTGCACATACCCTAAGTTGAAAACAGTATTTTTAACTTAGTCTATGGAGGTCTTGTATTTGCAGAGACAGAAGTTTCCAAATATCAGAGCAAGAAAAATGGCTTTTGGCAAATCACTTCCTTAAGTTATATTTATTTCCTGGAGCGTAAAGGAAAGAAAGCAGGTGGGAGAACAGAAAGACAGAAAGCACTCATCCCAAGGAAATGCGCTGGATTGTTAACTCAGGGAAATTAACTGCAATTTAGAGGAGTTTCAACATTACTCATTTTAAAGCCAAAGCCTGCAGGTCTAGTTGAAAAGGTAGAGTCGGACAAGGGTATTGACACATGGTGTGATTTTTGACCTGTCTAAGGGGCTAATGCTACCTACCTTCTTTTTGACAGGTATCGTTTTATAATGAATAAGTAAGAAGGGAATCAATTATCTTTAAGTCATAGACTTTAAGCCTTGGAAACTCCTCAACATTTCTGCTGGTTGCTGCCATGAAAACAGCTCTCATAGCTTCAGTAACTGGACAGATGGTGCAATTAGATGAAAACTGTTAGGCTCCCCATCCTTTCCCATTCTTGTGTTCGACTATTCTTTGAGCCGTTTGAAACAATTCTTTATGATATAGAGATACCATAGAAATAAATGTGCTACGATTGAATTTTTAATCCTTTCCATTCAATTTCTTAACAATTTCCTGAGCAACAAAAGCAAAGCACTCTGTCAGACACTAATGCAAATCAACGTACAAACAGTTTCCTCCCTGTTGCTTGTTTGCAATGGCAGAAGAGGACATTGCTATTATGTACACCAGTGGTTACTGATCTAAATCCATCTTTATTCTACTATACCCCTCCACCCAATTTTTTTCTTTCCCTATTTTGTTAGGTGCTCACCCTCCATGTGGTCATGCACCCTGGGATGAGCCCTCACCCCAGGCTCAGGAAAGGAAACTTAAGTCAAGCTAGTTCTTGTGATTTCTTTCTGCTTGCTGTATTGATTTGGGCACTGGCAAGCGTTGCGATTCTAGGGATCGAGAAGGGAGGGAAGTCTGCTAGGAGGCAGCAGTGAAAATCCTTCTCTACTATTAAAAAGACACTTGCTGAAGAGCCACTGCTCTTCTCTGCCTCTTCATGCTGCCATAGAAGCAGTGATGCTGGTGGCTCTGCAGTCATTTTGTGACAATGAGGGAAGGCAGCCAAAGAACAAAGTGACCCATGGCTATGGCAGAGAAAAAAGGTGGAAGGCCACTGAATTTATGAGTCCTAGAACTAGCCTATCTGTGGGCTCCTAGTAAAGTAATATACTCAGTTTCTTTGTTGTATAAGTCACTTTTGGTTTGGTTTCCATAACTTGCAGCCAAAGCATCTTAACGATGGATAACCCAAAACTCCAGTGGTGGGATGTGATTTTCCTACTTATATTTGCACCAGTCTTGTCGTATAATGCTAGATAGCCCTAAGAAAGACATCCCTAGAAGATCTGAATTTGTGTGTGCTGGGTGGCATCTAAGATAAGGAAGGAGGGTGAGAGCCGGAAGATCAGATTACGAAGAACTGTAAATCTGTAAATAAGTAAAGTCCTTAAGGAGAAAGACAGTTAAATTCTCAGTTATCAAACCAGGTAGTAATAATAAAGCTAATAATCAACCCATATTGGAGACTGACTTATTATTAAAGTCACCCAGCTGATGCATAACTGACATTCCTATAACCTGCAATGGTAGCATCAGTTGTTTAAGCAGCTCATTAAAATATTGACATTTCTTTCTGGTTTAGCTTCACCAAGGGAATTTAATGCTCACTTTGAAAAAAAAGATTTGATTACATATAATATAAACACTAAAACATCTGAGAGTTATGAAAGTGTGTGTGATAATTAAAAAACACTCAATTAAGGAGGAGTAAAACTAAGACAGTGAAGAAACTGAAATGAATGGGATGGTATAGTTGATCAACCACATGGATAATAACTGTAAATTACTATATCAAATTAATATTAATCTCTTAAATCAGAGGTCAGCAAGCTTCTCCTGTAAAGGTCCAGACAGCAAATATTTTTGGCTCTGTGGGCCATATGGTCTCTGTCAAAACTACTCCACCCTGCTGTTGTAGCACTAAAGTAGCCTTAGACAATACAGAGACAACTACATATGGCTGTGTTCTAATAAAACTTTATTTACAAAAACAGGCAGTGGGCTGGATTTGGCCTCTGGGCTGTAGCTTGCCCTCTCCTATCTTAAGTGAAGACCACCTTAGACTACTTTTCCAGAGCTTTCCACTTATAAAAAACTTTATAAACACCCACTGATTGAATTTTTAAATGATCTTGAGGGCTCAATTTCAATTGGTTTAAAAAACACCTGGTATTTAATTTCAGTTATTACTATTTGCCTTTGGTCTTGCCCATGGAGAAACGAAGAAAAAAGCAAAACTGGAAGCTCCTATTCATATTTCAAGGATGGGACATTCTTTGTAAGTATCAAGTTTACTTTTGGGCCATGATCCCAATGGAGAGAATAGTGTAGTCTTGAAATCTTTGAAAGGTGCCAGAATTTTTCAGAAACTGCAAAGACAAAAGTTTTGTTCAAGAGGCCAAAGCCTCGTGCAATAATAGCTGCTACTCCAACAAAGGTACATCAGTATGTGTAAACGTGACCAGTAGGGACAAGACCTCAGATAGAAAACTACATTGTCTAGGAACATAAAGGAAGCCATTCGTGAATACGAAGGCACAAAACACATGGCTTAAAGGACCACAGACTATTGTACTGGCTTGCCTGCTTGGCACAGAACAGAATCATACAGCAGCACACACTTGAGAACTTGACATGGTAAAAGCCCTGGGGTACAGAGGAGAGCACCCAAGAAGAAAGTTTCAACAAAAACCTGCAGGGAAACCTCTCTGTCTTTCCTGGGTTTTATTGGAATAGGTAGATGAGGCAGCTTCTATCTGTAAGGGTCACCAAAGGTAACTTGGACAGGATGATATCCACGGCTGTGTTTTAATACAATTGATGTGTCTGCGCTTTCTCTATCGACGGACTAAGAACTCTTTGAGGATGTGGACTACTTTTGACATGAGAGTAGTGAAGCAGCATGGGAAGCCCCTGGATGGCACGCCAATGTTGGGCTCTAGATAGAGAAGGTACTAGATGCTTAGGCCAAGGGTCTAGCCTAGGTTCCCTTCTGTGGCCCTAGGGAAACAATGCCCCATCCACCTTACCAAGGCCCTCAGAGCCACAGCCGTGAACAAGTGAAAGGTTTCCATGCTGCCATTTTTGTTCTTTTCTTCTTGATCGCCTCTTTTCCATTCCATCTGCCTTTCAAGACTGCGCTATTCAAACCGTGGGTCATAACTTACTAATGAATCATGGAAATTTAGCGTGTCATGACAAGCGTATTTTGGAAAATGATACAGAATCAAATAGAAGACAATAGGGGAGAACATTACAGAGAATATCAAAGCGTATCTCAGCTAACAGTAAACTCCATTTGGTTCACGTGTCTGCTGTGCTGAGATGTAAAACAAAAGATACAACTAGCTCTATGGTTCACACACTAGAGACATTTGTTGAGGGCCTCTGAGCCCAGGGGTCTAACATTATTCTTTGATCACCCTATTTGGGGATGTTCGTTTCCTATCAGCATTGCTACCTACACTGAAGTTTGTGGATTTTACCGCAGGTTTCAACTTCATTTTTACTTACACAAAAAGCTTTGATAAACAGTTCTCGTGCTTCACCTCTTCAAATGGACGACGCCAGCAGGGATAACATAGAAATTGGACAGCTATAGTTTCTGTCTAGGGTGGTTGCATAAACACCCAAGCTCAATTTCCTTGCCCATCAGGCTGCCCTTATTTTTTAAATCAACATTCGAATCACAAAGCAAAGACAGCTGCAGTGTTAGCCAACCAAGAATATCATTTTCTTGATTTCACTGAGTTGTTTACTTGGGTTTGACACAGCCTGAGGGACAATGGTGAGGGACCACTTTATACGGAAGCCATATAACGGCAATTTCGAGGCATCAGAGTACTCTTTCATTAGACTATTGCCCACATTTTCTTAAACCATCAGCTAGTCCTCATTCCATGAGACTGTTTGTAAAATTCATAAACGAAGCCTTTCTCAATTGTGATATCAGAAATTAAGTGAAGAAAAAAGGAGCACTAAAGAAAACTTGAATAAGCATTTCTCTCTTACGAAACCACTCCGCTGTAAATACTTAGTTTCCATTACTACAGTGAGATAAAGGCTACACTAAGCTGCTTTACAGATTGGGCATAAGTCAGTCGCTTCCTTTTATTTTACCTTAGACCAGAGGTGAGCCATTTTTTCCTGTAAAGGGCCAGATAGGAAATGTTTGAGACTCCCTGAGGCATATGGACTGTCACGACTATTCAACGCTGCCATCGCTGCTCAAAAGCAGCCACAGATGATACGTAAACGAATAAGCACAGCTGTGTGCCAATAAGATTTTATTTACAAAAACAGATGGTGAGCTGGGTTTGGCCAGTGGGCCAGTTCACTAACCCCTGCCTTAGACCATTGGTATTAAAATGCTATCAAAATAACATTAATTGAATCTGATACATAAACAATACTC
Organism: Platanista minor; assembly: GCA_004363435.1. Lineage (NCBI taxonomy): Eukaryota > Metazoa > Chordata > Mammalia > Artiodactyla > Platanistidae > Platanista > Platanista minor. The sequence continues at coordinate 14,773 of RJWK010047394.1, forward strand.
CACTGATGTGTTCTGAATAAGTGAAAAGTCCATGAAGGCCATTAGGCGTTGCTTAATTTCTCGACCATGGTCTCCGCATTTGTTTCTTGGGTCTGCTGTTAAGGATTGAGCCATTGACGGACTAGAAAGTCTGATCCAAGAGCTTATGCAAATGTATAAATGTGCCACATCTTCTTTATCCACTCATCTGTCAGTGGACACTTAGGTTGCTTCCACGTCCTGGCTATTGTAGATAATACTGCAGTTGAACATTGTGGTACGTGACTCTCTTCGAATTATGGTTTTCTCAGGGTATATGCCCGGTAGTGGGATTGCTGGGTCGTACGGTAGTTCTAGTTTTAGTTTTTTAAGGGGTGGGATAGGGAGGGTGGGAGGGAGACGCAAGAGGGAGAGGATATGGGGATACATGTTTACGTATTGCTGACCACTTCGTTACACAGCGGACACTAACACACCACTGTAAAGCAATTATACCCCCAATAAAGGTGTTTAAAAAAAAGAAACCCAAAGAGCTCAAGCCAAGAGCAGCCTTTGACGGGTAGAAACATTCCATGGTCGCCTCCATGGGGCAAACTCAAGCTCACAGGGAAAGCTCTACTGATAGATATGATCCCTCCCACCAAAAGGCCTCCTGATTTCTACCACTAGGTTCTCTATAGCATCTTCAAAATTCCCTTTTTGAAATATCGTAAGTTTAGAAGGGGCAACAAATTAAGCTCATCAGTCATCTTAGAAGGTTTATGTAAATCTTACTAGTTTTTATTTTGCTTGTCTCCTGGTTGAACAGATATAGAGGAGGGAGGAGCCACAAGATTGGAAAAAACCTAGGTCCCTGCATAACTGTGTGGAACACTCTCCCCTCCCAATCCTCATGGCCAACCTGCAGTGGATGGTGCCTGAGCAAGAAAGAAACTTTTATAGTATTAAGGTACTAAGTGGTAAGCCTTTCTCGACTAACACAAGTATATATCTGTGAGATACATTCCCAGAAGTAGCATTATTGGGCCATTTAAGAGTTCGATGTTGCCAAATCGCCTTGTAAGTTGCTGCAACAAGTATATTCCTATCAACAGTACATGAGTGTCTGTTTTCCCAGAAAGTATACCATCCAACTTTTAGAGCCATTCCTATCTAAGAGAAGAAAAAAATCTCCTTGTCATTGAGCTTGCATTTCTTGAATGAATACGAGGGTGAAAGCATCTTTACAAATATTTATAAATCATTGGAATTTCTTTTTCTGTGAGCTGCCTATAATTTGTCCACATTTTAATTATGTTCTTTCTCATATTAATTTGTAATAAAGCTTTGTATTGTAGAGAAGTTAGCCTTTAGTTTGTCAAATGTGTTGTAAATTTCTACTTTATTTATTTATTTACTTACTTATTTATTTGCCACGCAGATGATTCTATTTTTTTTTAACGTAGTGAGACAGGTCACTCTGTTTATGTTTTCTGGGCAGTGCCTTCCTCCATGTAAAACTACATTAATATCTAGCTATGTTTTGTTTTGGCGCATTTATAGTTTCATTTTTTTTTTTAATCTTCAAATCTTCCTTCCACATCAGTTTATTTGGATGTAAGGAGTAAGGTCAGAATCCCGATTTTTCTCCTCAATGGTTGTCTCATTGTCACAAATACAATACTAAGCCATCATTTCCCCCTGACAAGAAATGCAATATTTATGTCATAAGTTCTCATTTATTTTAGCTCAGTTCTGAACTCTGCTGTCTCCCATTGATCTACCCTACTGTGAAGCACTACAATATGCTTTTAACTGCTTTAGTTTTATGACATTTTAATAAATGGATAGGGATAATTTCCATTTGACCTCTTTTTCAGATTTTCCCCTGCCTACCTCCTCTCACATAATTATTCGCCACGATGATGTTCGGATCAATTTAGTGATATTACAAAAACAAATTCTGTCGGTATGTTTTTTGGAATCACATTCAGTTTATAGATAATTTATGACATAAGTGACATCTTTATATTAGTGATTCTTTTTATTCAAGAAAAATATAAGTATTTTATATTTATTTCTAACTTCTCATTCAACTGAGAGTCCATGGTCTGAGATTATAATCATTCCCTTGGATACCGTATTAGTTTCTTATGGCTGCTGTAACAAGTGACCCTAAACTTAGTGGCTTAAACAACCCAAATTTATTATCTGACATTTCTGGAGACAAGAAGTCTGAAATGGGTCTCACTGGGCTAAAATCAAGGTGTCAGCAGGGTTGCATTCCTTTCTAGAGGCTCTAGGGACAACCTGTTTCCTTGCCTTTTTTAGCTTCTAGAGGCCTCCTGCATTCCTTGGCTCATGGCCCCTTCCTCCATCATCAAAGCCAGCAACACTACATCTCTCTGACCATTCCTCCAAAGTCATATCTCTCTCAGACGGGAAAGTTTCTCTGCTTTTTAGTGCCCATGTGATTAGCTTGGACCCTCCCAGATAATCCAGGGTGATCTTGCTGTCTCAAGGACCTGAGATGATCACTTCTGCAAAGTTCGTTTTGGCATGTGAGGTAAATAT
>RJWK010047395.1:0-17308 GCA_004363435.1 Platanista minor
AGAAGACCTAAACAGACATTTCTCCAAAGAAGACATACAGATGGCCAAGGGGCACATGAAAAGCTGCTCAACATCACTAATTATTAGAGAAATGCAAATCAAAAGTACAATGAGGTATCACCTCACAACGGTCAGAATGGCCATCATCAAAAAAATCTACAAACAATAAATGCTGGAGAGGGTGTGGAGAAAAGGGAACCCTCTTGCACTGTTGGTGGGAATGTAAACTGACACAGCCACTGTGGAGAACAGTATGGAGGTTACTTAAAAAACTAAGAATAGAACCACTGTCTGACCCAGCAATCCCACTACTGGGCATATACCCTGAGAAATCCATAATTCAAAAGGACACATGTACCCCGATGTTCACCGCAGCACTATTTACAATAGCCAGGACATGGAAACAACCTAAATGTCCAATGACAGATGAATGGATAAAGAAGATGTGGTACATGTACATATATACAATGGAATATTACTCAACCATAAAAAGGAACAAAATTGGGTCATTTGTAGAGATGTGGATGGACCTAGAGTCTGTCATACAGAGTGAAGTAAGCCAGAAAGAGAAAAAGAAATATCGTATATTAATGCATATATGTGGAATCTAGAAAAATGGTAGAGATGTACCTATTTGCAGGGCAGGAATAGAGATGTAGATGTAGAGAATGAACATTTGGACACAGAGGGGGGAAGGGGAGGGTGGGACAAATTGGGAGATTAGGATTGCCTTATACACACTACCATGCGTAAAATAGATAGCTAGTGGGAACATGCTATAAAGCACAGGAAGCTTAGCTCGGTGCTCTGTGATGACCTAGATGGGTGAGATGGGGTGGGTGGGAGGGAGGTCCAAGAGGGAGGGGATATAGGTATACATATCACTGATTCACTTCATCGTACAGCAGAAACTAACACAACATTGTAAAGCAATTATACGCCAATAAAAAAAAAATCTTCAATGACTTCGTTTACCTACAGTAGTCTTACCCAAAGTACAGCATCTGTACTCCTGGTAGTGCATGTGCTGATTTTCAGATGATACACAATAGTTCTTGTTATTTTAATGGTTAACTATTTTAATTGTGTTAGAAAAAGTGAAACCCACCAAATGAATGTTTTCATGTATACTTTTTATTATTTTATTATTTTTTAGTTTTTTAAACATTTATTTATTTTTGGCTGCATTGGGTCTTCGTTGCTGTGCACCAGCTTTCTCTAGTTGCGGTGAGCGGGGGCTATTCTTCATTGTGGTGCACGGGCTTCTCATTGTGGTGGCTTCTCTTGTTGACCGGGCTTCAGTAGTTGTGGCATGCGGGCTCAGTAGTTGTGGCTTGCAGGCTCAGTAGTTATGGTGCACGGGCTTAGTTGCTTCGCAACATGTGGGAGCTTCCCAGACTAGGACTCGAACCTGTGTCCCCTGCATTGGCAGGCGGATGCTTAACCACTGCACCAACAGGGAAGTCCTACTTTTTAAATAATTTAATTTTGTTTCTTTTTTTGGTTGTGCTGGGCAGCATGCAGGGATCTTAGTTCCCTGACCAGTGGTCAAACCCGTGCCCTCTGCAGTGGAAGTATGAAGTCTTACCACTGGACCACCAGGGAAGTCCTAATTTAACTTTTATTGAAGTATAGTTGATTTACAATGTAGTGTTAGTTTCAGGTATACAGCAAAGTGATTCAATTATACATATATATCACAGATACTTTTGCTTATGACCAGATTTTTTTAAGTTTGTGATTTAAAATAAATTTAAAGAAAAATATTAAGTAAATAATAGTACAGAGAGAACTCATATAACAAAAGTTAAAAAGTCAGCACATTTGGGACACCCTGATGTACAGGATTAAGAAAATTTAAATGCAGCATCAGCCCCTGACCTTTCCAGCTTCACCTCCCTCCAGCTACCATCAAGCACAATATACCATATGTTACTAAGCTACAGGTTTCCCATGTCTTAACTCCCCTCATTCATCTATTCTCTCACAGCAGCCAGAGGGATGTTGTTAAAAGATAAGTCAAATCATGTCATTACTGTGCTCAGAACTCTTCAGTCAGCATGCTTTTACTTCTAGGAGATGTAAGCTAAACTATAATGTATACATAAGCTATAAGATGTATGACATGCTACTATATCTGCAACTTAACCTTAAAATGGTTCAGAGGACAAAATACATACATACACATAAATACAGATAAAGCTAACATGGCACAATGTTAAAACTGTTAAATCAAGAAATGGGTGCATGGATTTTCTCTGTATTTTTCTTTCAATATCTTTTGTGTTTAAATTTTTTCATAATAAAAAGAAGTTGTGAGGAAAAACAAAATGACTTGATATATAGATAGAGGGATGGATACCTTGATCAATATGTGCTAAAACCAATATAGTAAGATATAAATAGTAGGATATAGGTGGTGAATATACGTCTTCACTGTATAACTTTTCCAAATTTTTTGTATATTTGAAAATATTTATAACAGAAATATGCAGGGAGTTGTGAGAAAAACTTTAAAAAATAAATTCTTGTCTATGTAGAAAATCCAAAAGAACCAACAGAAAAGCAACAAAACAATTCCTAGAACTAACAAGCATTTATAGCAAGGTTACAGGATACAAGGTTAATATACAAAAATTAATTGCTTTCCTATATATCAGCAATGGAACTTGAAACTAAAAGTATTATACCATTTACATCAGGATGCCCCAAAATGAAATAGTTAGGCATAAATCTAACAAAATATGAAAGAAATCAAAGATGAACTAAATAAATGGAGAGATTCCCAGTTCATGGATAGGAAGACTCAATATTGTCAAGATTTTAGTTCTTCCTAACTTGATCTACAGATTCAACACAAGCCCTAACAAAATCCCAGAAGACTATTTTGTGGCTATCAAAAAACTGATCCTAAATTTTACATGGAAAGGAAAAAGATCAAAAACAGACAATACAACACTGAAAAAAACCAAAGTCAATGGACTGATATTACCTGACATCAAGACTTACTATAAAGCTACAGTAATAACACACTGTGTTGTATCTATATGAGATGATGGATGTTCATGAAACTTACTGTGATAATCATTTCATGTGGTATGTGAGTCAAATCATTATGCTCTGCACCTTAAACTTATATAGCACTGTATGTCAATTATATCGCAATAAAACTGGAAGAGAGGGACTTCCCTCGTGGTCCAGTGGCTAAGACTCTGCACTCCCAATGCAGGGGGCCCAGGTTAGATCCCTGGTCAGGAAACTAGATCTCACATGCCACAACTAAGAGTTCATATGACGCAACTAAGAGCCCGCATGCCACAACTGAAAGATCTCATATGCCGCAATGAAGATCCTGCATGCTCAACTAAGACCCAGCGCAGCCAAATAAATAAATAAATATTTAAAAAAAAAACTGGAGGAGAAAAAATACATTGTGACTTTGGCAAACGAATAGACAATTAGATCAATGGAGCACAATGGAGAGTCCAGAAATAGTCCCACATAAATACAGTCAACTGATCTTTGACCAAGGAGCAAAGGCAATAAAATGTCTTTTCAACAAATGATGTTAGAACAACTAGACATCTACATGCCAAAAAATGAATCTAGACACAGACTTTGTACCCTTTACAAAAATTAACTCAGAATGGATCACAGAACTAAATGTAAAATGCAAAACTATAAAATTCCTAGAAGATAGACTAGGAGAAAATCTAGGTGTGACTTTTTAGATATAACATGAAAGGCACAATACATGAAATAAATCATTGATAAGCTAGACTACATTAAAATTAAAAACTTCTGCTCTGCCAAAGACACTATCAAGAGAATGACAAATCACCAACTGGGAGAAAATATTTGCAAAAAGTATATCTAACAAAGGACTGATATCCAAAATACACAAAGAAATCTTAAAACTCAAGAATAAGAAAACTAAGCACCTGATTTAAATATGGGCAAAAGACCTGAAGAGACACCTCACCAAAGACATACAGATGGCACATAAGCATATGAAAAGATGTTCCAGATCATATACCGTTAGGGAATTCCAAATTAAAACAAGATACCACTATACACCTATTGGAATGGCCAAAATCCAGAACAATGACAATACCAAATGCTGACGACGATGTGGAGAAACAAGAACTCCCATTTCTTTTCCAGTGAGATTTTAAAATGGTATTGTCACTTTGGAAGACAGGTTGGCAGTTTCTTAGAAAAGGAAACATACTTTTATAATATGATCCAGCAGTTGTGTTCCTTGGTCTTTACCCAAGGGAGTTGAAAACTTATGTTCACACAAAAACCTGCACATGATGTTTATAGCAGCTTTATTCATAATTGTCAAAACTTGGAAGCAACCAAGATGTCCTTCAGTAGGTGAATGAATAAACAAACTGTAGCACATCCAGACAATGGAATATTATTCAGTGCTAAAAAGAAATGAGCTATCAAGCCATGAGAAGAAATGGAGGGATCTTAAATGCATATTACTAAGTGAAAGAAGCCAATCTGAAAAGGTATGATTCCAACGATACGACATTCTGGAAAAGACAAAACTATGGAGACAGTAAAAAAAATCAGTAGTTGTCAGGGTTGGCGGGAAGGAGGGATGGATAGGCAGAACACAGAGGATTTTTAGGGCAGTGAAGACACAAGTCATTATACATTTGTCAAAACCCACAGAATGAGTAACGCCAAGCACGAACCCTAGTGTAAACCACGGACTTGGGTGATAAGGATGTAGGGTAATGGATTATAACATTTGTACCACTCTGGTGTGGGATGCTGATAGTGGAGGAAGCAGTTTGTGTGGGAAGGCAGAGAATTTACAGGAACTGTACTTTCTGCCTAGTGTTGTTGTGACCCTACGACTGCTTTAAAAAATAATGTCAAATAAACAAATGAATAAATCCTCCACTGCCTCACCATCACCATTTACCTCATAGTGAAACCAAGGTAACAAAGGATCTACGGGATTTGGTCTCCCCCCTGCTCACTCTGTTCCAGTCATGCTGGCGGCCTCCTCGGCACACCTAGTGCCAGGCGTGCTGCCCTCAGTGCTTCTGCACTCATTGTGCCTTCTGCCGGGAACACTCTTCCCAAAGAGCACCTGGTTCCCTCCCACCTTCCTTCAGGTCTTTATCCAAATGTCATCTCCTTGGCGGTGAGGCCTTCCCATCACCTCATTTAAAAATGCAGCTTTCCCCAAGCCTTCCTGTTCTTGTTTCATTTTTCTCCAGAGGACTTCTCACCAACTAACATACTATGTATTTTACTTAGCTAAATTTCTTGTCTGCCTGCCTCCCTCCCACTAGAATGTAAGCTGTGTGAGGGCAGAGGCTTCTGTGGTTTTGCTCCCTGTTGTTCATTGCCTTGTCACTGAGCCTAGGATGTGGTAGGCTCTCAACAACGTTTGTTGAGTGAATAAATGAATACCTTAGTGAGAGTTCTCTCATGCTTCTGGATATCTGCCATGCCGTATTCTCTGCCTGGAATGACATTCCTCTGTGTTCAGAAGAGAAAAATCCCACTCAGCCTCCAAAATTCAGCTCAAGAAACCCTTCTTTTGCAAAGGGCTCCCTGACTTTAGGCAGACAGAGGCAGGAACCTCTTCCCTGCATTACCACAGTGCCCATTATCACCAAAGCCTGGTGGGGCCTTACACAGTGCTTCACAATCTGTGGAGCTCTGGAGTCTCCTTATTCATCGTGTATGCCCAGAACCTTTGAACCTAGCAGATAATAGCAGGCCCTCAGAAACATTTGTGGAATGAAATAATAAATGAGTGAATGACTTAGAAAAACAATCAGTATGTAGCTTAGTGTGAATTACATAGATATTTGTAGCATAAATAATTTAAAGAATACCCTTAAAGATATTCCTATTGAAGTTCCTTTGACATGAAAACTTTTTATTGTTGTTTACTCAAAATCTATAAATTAATGATTAATAATGCCCAAAGTCTAAGATACCGCCTAGTAATCAATGTAAAAGGCTGAGTTTGCGTTCGTATTTCTATTACATTATTTCAAAGCATTTTTTTTCTCACCTTTTGTTTGGGTTACCATAACCATACTGGTTTAGCCTAGAGAGTATCATCATGGGAGCTAAAGACTGAGGTTTGGTAAATAAAGCATTGATGCCAAAGACCATTGAGGAAAGGGGTGACCTGGAACAGAAAAAAGTAGCACGTGTCTACATCACACACAAATTACATGTGTGTATATGTGTACGTGTATATACATATATATGTATACAAGTATCAAGGACCTTTTGGCTATTAAGTCCTCCTTGAGCCTAAATAGACAATAATAGAAATAGTTTAAAAAATGCTAACCATCATCTGATAGTGCAGGGTTGCCACAAACATGCATCGAGCAAGTCTACTGAAGCCATTTTTCCAATGGAATTTGCTCACTTTGTGTCTCTGTGTCACATTTTGGTAATTCTTGCAATATATCAAATGTTATCATTATTATTACAGTAAGTCCCCTACATACAAACGAGTTCTGTTCCAAGAGAGCGTTCGTAAGTCTAATTTGTTTGTAAGTCCAACAAAGTTAGCCTAGGCACCCAACTAACACAATCGGCTCTATACTGCTGCCTTTACGCTTGCTTCTGGACTTCCTGGGCTTGAAATAAAGATACTGTACTACTGTACTCTATAGAGTACTGTACAGTAAATTACACAAAAGCACAACCACTTTTAGCGGATGTACGCACATGACAACGTATGCCAGACGTGTGAACTAACTTATGTGATTGGACATGCGAATGCATGTTCGCATCTTTGAAAGTTCACAACTTGAAGGTTCATTTGTACGGGACTTACTGTATATTTATTACAGTGATCTGTGATCAGTGATCTTTGATGTTACTATTGTAGTTGTTTGGACATTTCATTTTTTAGCAATAAAGTATTTTTAAATTAATGTATGTACTTTTTTAGACATAATGCTATTGCACACTTAATATACTACACTATTGTATGAACATAACTTTTATATGCAGTGGAAAACCAAGAAATCTGTGACTTGCTTTATTGCAATATTTGCCTAATTGCAGTGATCTGGGACTGAGCACACAATATCTCCAGTACCAATATGTATTATTTCATCTAAGCTCCGCAACAATCCCATGAGGAAGATATTATCACTCCTATTTTAGGGATGGGAGGACACACTAACTCGTCCATAGTCACACAGCTAGCAATTAGTAGAACTGGGATTCATACTTAAGTCTTTCTGCCCAAATTTTATAAAGGATTACTTTAACATGTTCTCTGTAAGAATCCTGCCATATCATTTTTTGATGATTTAGTTATGTCACATAAAATAAATCAAGTGCATTGACTGAGTAATCTGAAATTTTGTCATATTTCAACTAATGATGGAAACCTTGCAACTAAGGAAGAAGAGAAGAAAAAGGGGAGGTGAAGAAAGGGAAGAAAAAAAGAAAAGGAAAGGAAAAAAGGGAAAAGATGAGGCCAGAGAATTGCAAGAAGATTGCTTTGATGGTAAGAGCTTAAGATTCATTCCCAGTGCTTCAATCTGCTGGTTACATTACCTTGGGAAAGTTAACCCCTCAAGAGTTTTAGTTTCCTGAAAATGGGGATAATTATGATTTCATGATAAATAAAAATACAACTGCTGTCTGTATCCTCCACTAGACTGTCAGTGCCATAAAGGCAAGGGTTACATCTGCTTTGGCTCCCTGCATTAAGTTCTTATCTGACATGATCAAGACGACAGTTGACTGAAGCCAAAAAATCATTTTCAGAAGATAAGACATTGACCATTCTACCTTTTTTTTTTTTTTTTTTTTTTTTGCGGTACGCGGGCCTCTCACTGTTGTGGTCTCCCCTGTTGCGGAGCACAGGTTCCGGACGCGCAGGCTCAGCAGCCATGGCTCACGGTCCCAGCCACTCCGCGGCACGTGGGATCTTCCCGGCACGAACCGTGTCCCCTGCATCGGCAGGCGGACTCTCAACCACTGTGCCACCAGGGAAGCCCGACATTGACCATTCTTTTTCAACTTAACTATACTCATTCATCAATCTTTTCTTTAAGTACAGGCCCACTGATGAAAGTGCTGTGCCATCTTTCTGGCACGTATAGTATCCATAGGATATGATCTATGGTTTCTACTATCAGTTATAGAGAGAACCTAAGGTTGTTCACAAGGCAATCTAAGAACAGAATACCTTTAGATTTTTATGACTTTTCCCCAAAACATTTACAGTTCTCATCACATCAGATTTGATAGTAATTTTTTTACACTTAATCTTTATCAAGTCTTTCTAAAGCATTCAACTTAGTTTTCATAGAAATAACTTTCATTTCATACTTATATTTCCTAAGTTTATAAAATATAAGTGTAATTAAGTGTTGTAATTATAATAATTGCATCTGACATTAACGAATTTGAAACAAAATGTACTGACTCTTGGTAAGGTTATAACTTATGGAAGCAGAAAAGCACATGTGTCTTCAAGAGTAGCCATTCAGTCAGAACCATACAGCATGTGCATAGGCGAGAGTATGTTTTAGAAAGGATCTGCTACAAGACCTGCTGTATTGTATCCCCAGCATTGACCACAGTGCCTGACATATAGGAGGCAATCAATAAATATTTGTTGAGTCAATAATTCTACCACACATGGCTGGTGTGTGACTTGAATGAGCAAAAGCCATACAGTGCTTACACACATTGGCATTTGATAAATGTCAGTGCCCTTCCCTTTCCAATTATTTGAGGCATTTTATTCATTTGTACCCAGTGTCATTCAAAAAGAATTTGAGGGTTGTAAGATGTTTACTGACGTTTCTTCTTGTTAATTTATTCTTTTTTTTTTTTTTTAAGTGATTTGAGCCGGTCATTTTTCTAGGCACTAGGGACACGGTCCTGAACCTTAAGGAGCTCACCACCTTGCTCATCACTCCAAATATGACTTAGCAACAAACCCTGAAACAGGAAAGAAATTATATAAGGAAGAAATCACCAAGCTGGATTGGCAAATCTTCCTTCAATTTAAGTTGCATTAAAAAAAAAAAAGCCATGCAATTTCTACAAAGCTAATAAAGACTATGCCAGTCTTAAAATAATACAGTCCTCTCTAATCCACAAAATAGGGCACATAGCACAAAATATGTGCCCATCAAGTGAATTTTATAGCCGATCTAAAGCGTTTATAATAACCATACCAAGGAACAAAACCTCCCATCATCAGCTTACACTATTTCAAGTAAAAGAAGATAAGATGGACTTTGATTTTCAATTTTAATACTTGTGATGTCACAGGGTGAAGGTCATTTTGCCTGATCATCCAGTGTAATAATGTATATTGCAATATTATAACAAAGCTATCTGAGGTTTTACTTTGGTTTCTGAGATTTAACCTTGTAGCATTGGCTGTGTGAAGCTGAGGGATAAAAAATTATGATGTCCTTTCAAAAGCAGAGAAAACTTGCCCAGGGTGAACAATTATGAATATCCTATTATGTTCTGCTCTCTGATTCCCAATGATGCCTGTTATTATCATCTTTCAGTCATGTGATTTGTAATGGCAATGTAACTGAGATATGGAGACTCTGATGGGTCCTGCCTCCATGTGATATTTTTATAGCTAATATTTGAAAAAATATTACTTACTGCCAATTGAACTTCAGTAAATCTGCATTGACCATGTCAGCTAGCGGCAGATTAAATGCGCAAAAAGAAGCTTGCACAGTCACCCTAGAAACAATTTTAAATACACAAATGAAAATTCTATAACTAGGAGGCACAGATTTGTTTAAAAACCAAATATCAAATAAAAGTAGACATTTGGTTTGCAAAAAGGAAAAATGAAATAATATACTATAAAAGTAAACATATATTAGGCACACACTTCTATCCTCCCAAAATATATCTATGAATATATAATTCTCTTTTAAAAATAAAATAACTACATTTTGAAAAATTTACTATGCTTTTTCCTCATTCCCAGATGACTGCTCATTAAATCTGCTTAAATTACGGATAAGTTCTAAAGAACAAAACATGCCGTGGAAATTCATCAGACATTTTTTCTCTTTATTTTTCCTTTTTTTCCCTTTTATTTCCTATAGTTGATCTGCCTTAATTAAAATGAACTTTCTAGCTTTATGAGCATGGTAATAACGACATGGTATCTTTTTGGTTTATATTTTAAACAGCATAAATATTTTGTAAACTGCACAATAAAACAGAAGAAATGAGAATCCATTATCTCTCATTCACATAAACATATAGGGGCTTCCCTGGTGGTGCAGTGGTTGAGAGTCCGCCTGCCGGTGCAGGGGACACGGATTCGTGCCCTGGTCCTGGAAGATCCCACATGCCGCGGAGCGGCTGGGCCAGTGAGCCATGGTTGCTGAGCCTGCGCGTCTGGAGCCTGTGCTCCGAAACGGGAGAGGCCACGACAGTGAGAGGCCCGCGTACTACAAAATACAAAACAAAACAAAAACACATAAACATATAATTTTTAAATTATCTTTGATAACAGAAGGCAAGTATAGCAGATATTTTAAATTTTTTTCAGTTTAAATTTATAATCTACTACTTATGTTTGCTAATTCTTTACCATAAGCTAAGGCAAGGTAGATTATCTTCTTATATTTCTTTTGCACAATCTTTATCCCATGCAAAAAAAAAAATGAGCTAAGTAAAATATTATATATAAGTGGTAAATATTTAATAATATAAATTCCAATATATTTTAACTGGAAAAGCATTTAGAAATCTTCTAGTTCAACATCATATCCAATACAGACATCTCTTGATATCAAGATAGGAAAGTTAAGAACTATGAAAGGACATATAACATTTTAGTTATGATAGAAGAATAAAAATGGAGGGATGGTTTAAGTAAAAAAAAAAAGCAAACAAAATTTTTTATTCTAAAAATCTCCATCAAGATGTCCTTTTAAATATGATATAGCCAAAGCCACCATTGTAGATTTATAGAATAGCTATCTATGTGGGGTTCTAATAACTTGAAGTTTCACAGAGATTCAATCCTTTGGGTTAATTAGTATACTCTCCATTACCAATGTATTCAAAATGCAAGTAAGTCTTCACGAAAATTTTCTCAAATTGTTCCAGCAGGGACCTGGAGTAGGATTTATTAATTCATTCACCCAAAACACATTTTCTAAGGACCAACTATCTGCAGGAACTATAGTAGATAATGGGGCCACAGTAATAAGAAACTAGACCTTATTCATAATAAGCTCAGTCCAGTGGGAGCCACAGACAATCACAGACAGGGGGATAAATGCTACAGCAGAGATAAGCACAGGGCATTGGGGTCATGTAGGAGGGACAACCAATCCAGATGAGGAAATAGAGGAAGGCTTTCCAGAAAACACATCCCTGAGCTGCAGCCTAAAGAAACACTAGGAGAGAGCCATATAAGAAACAGTGAAAGCTTTCCAGGCACAGAATGCTACATGTAAGACATGGAGGTGTTGAATCAGGCACTGCAAAATGTTTCTCTATGGCAGGGAGCTCATTCTAAGTGGAGGAGTAACAAGAAATGAGGATAAAGAGGTAAACAGGGCCTGCATAACAAAGGACCTCATATGCCATTATTTGCGTTATATCCTGCAAGCAATGAGAAGCCACTTAAGATTGTTAAGCAATGGAACGACACGTTACTCTAGAAGCAATATGGAAGAAAGGGTTGGAGGCATTGGGGACTAGAGGCAAGGGGACCATGTGGGAGGCTATATGGAAATCCAGGTAAGAGATGATGAGGACCCGAGCTAAAGGAATGGCAGTGGAAACAGAGAAGGGATGGATTCAGGACATATTAGGGAGCTAAAACTACTAATAATTGATAGCTTATTGGATGTAGGAGACAAGAAAGAGATGGCAGAGACAACTTCTCAGTCTCTGACGTGGGCAACTAGAAAGATGGTAGAGCCATTTCCCAAGATGGCAAAGGCAAAGAAGATCTTTTAGGGACAAGATTATTATTTGGCAGCAGCATTTACTAAATGATGCACTTTAATAGGTTACAAAGAGGTGCTTAACTTTACCACAAAATTTAGCATTAGAAGTCTCTGAAAAAAAGGAGTTCACATTCAATTTGACAGAAAGGTATAATGACTCTGCCTAGAAATGAATACTAAACACATTTCAGATCAAAGATGTTTCACTGCTTGAAAGGAAATGGCAAGACCTACTGTAATTTTAGGATTGGCACTGGCATTTACTTACATGATAAAAGTGAGATAAAGAGCCAAAAAATAATAGTATTGCTGTCCAAGAAGTAACATGACAATGGAGGCTGTTCCTTCTAGGTAGAATGAAAATAAGACATATAGTAACCAAACTTCCTCAGTGGGGACTGGCTGACAAGTACAAGGCACTGAAATGGAAGCAGACTGGCATCGAGTTAAGATGGAATCCCATGAATTATGCCTACTCTTCCTGACAACGAAAAACACGTTCTCAGCCAAAGATAAATTTGCTTCTGAATTATAACATCAGTTGAAACACACAACTAATACTATCTATCATGGTTAGAAATGTTATTATCCATTTATATCCATAAAAGTTGACCAATATTCTATAAATAACAAGGAAACAGCTATTATTTCCTATAAAATGAACAAAGTGAGAAACGGTTTCATACATTTTTATTTTCACACTAACATGAGGAGGTTTTACTAAAACCAACTATGAAAAAACCATCACTTAGAAACAACAAGCATTGCTTTATTGTAATGTGAAAAGGCCAGCTCAAATCTAAAATAAATTCAGATTTTAAAATTTGGGATTAAAGCCCAGAATTCACCTAGCACACAGTCGTAAATAGCTTAATGAATATCTTACTATTCTTCTTGCTGTAATATTTCTGAAATGTACTTTTTTAATCCCAAAATCAAGCACCAGAGATAAACAATAGTTTATGATTCTATCTACATTTCTTCTGGTTGTGTTTCCTGCCTAATCTTATATATTTTCATAATTCTACTAGATTCATGTTGAGAGCTCAATCACATTTTTTTACTGCATTTCTTGCTACCAATGAAAAAGTTCATTGTTCTAGACCAAAAAGTTAGTGCTAAATATACATATGTACCTTAACAAAGATTAGAAGATCCTCTTTGTTTTCAGTTTTAAGAAGTGTATCGTTTAGCCCTGAACTGTTTTCACTAACCAAATGTGCGTACATTACAATTAGAGGAGAATTTTTAATGATGTTAAGTATAATACCAATATTCTTTAATAAAAATAAGGGGTTTTCCCCCTGACTGATTTTTTTCGTTTAATTCTGTACTTTCAAGGAACAAGAGTGCTTTTCTTTTGAATATTAAAACAATGGCTCAGTGATTGATGGGATCCAAGGCATTTCTTAGAGTTCTATAAGGTAAAGCATGTAAAACACCCCAGCAAGCCCCCTTATATTCCTATATTTAATAATAATATTGTAAATTTACACAGTTCCACATATTGAAATGAAGCTTCTTGTTTTCAGTCTCTAATACATAAATACTATACAAAATATAAGAAAGTAATAATGTAAGAAATATGTGGCAAAGTGGAAAGAGAAAGATTTTGAAATCAGGTGTCCCTAGGTTTGAAGTCCAGCTTTGCCACGTTTATCAGCTGTTCATTCATAGACAAGTTACTTTACCTAAGAGGCATTTCCTCCCACTAGCACTCCCTCCCCCTCTCTGTCTCTGTCTCTCTCATCATATAAAGTACTTAATAATTGTTCCTTACTACTTTTCTGTCCAATGTAAAAAGATATGAGCCAGGGACTTCCCTGGCGGCACAGTGGTTAAGAATCCACCTGCCCATGCAGGGGGCATGGGTTCGATTCCCTGGTCTGGGAAGATCCCACATGCCATGGAGCAACTAAGCCCGTGTGCCACAACTACTGAGCCTGCGCTCTAGAGCCCGCAAGCCACAACTGCTAAGCCCGTGCACCACAACTACTGAAGCCGGCATGCCTAGAGCCGGTGCTCCGCAACAAGAGAAACCACTGCACTGAGAAGCCGTGCACCGCAACGAAGAGTAGCCCCCGCTCAAGGCAGCTAGAGAAAGCCCGCACGCAGCAACAAAGACCCAATGCAACCAAAAATAAATAAGTAAAATTAAATTAAAAACCATTATCTTAAAAAAAAAGATATGAGCCAATGATGAATAATATAACGACAAAGAAAGAGACTACTTTTTCTTTTGCTAAAGTAAAGCCTCCTACAAACTGAAGGTTTTGGCTCTCCATTCATGTGTTTATTGAGTAGAAGCTTGTGAACAAGGTGTCCCAGAACAAGTGTTGGCAAACAAATGCCAAAGAAGCCTAAATCAAAACAGAGATAAAGGCAATGCTGTGTTTACAGTGAAAGTTTAATAAATATTTGCTGCACTGAGATTTAATAATAAAAGCTAACATTTCTAGAGTGTTTATTTTGTGCCAGGAACCATTTTAAGTACTTTGTATGTCTTAATTCGTTTAATCCTCATAATAATTCCAATCCGTAGGTACCATTTTTATTCTCATTTTACAGAGAAGGAAACTGAGACACAGAGAGCTTCAGTAACTTACCCAAGGTCAGACAGCTAATAAGTGGGGAGGCAGACTTCTCCCTGGCAGACTCCATGCTCCTATAACCCATTTACTATTCTGCCTCTTGGAGGGGACTGGGATGTGGAAGAGTCACAGACCGATTAAAACAGTTATTAGAGAGAAAAAGCACTTGCTCATTCTTTTCTCCTTCCATTTATTCAATTCCTCAAAAAGAAAGCCACTGGGAAGACCGCCTGAGAAAATGAAAATACAGTGCTTAGCCTTTGTTACCAAAACCAACAGGTAGAGTGTTAAGGTGACTTAGCCAAATACATAACAACAAATTCCAACAAGCTGTCATTTTTTTTTACCCCAATAATTTATCCGTGTCACTTCTTTAGAAATTAAGAATAAAATTTAAGGCAGGGCTTCCCTGGTGGCGCAGTGGTTGAGAGTCCGCCTGCCGATGAAGGGGACGCGGGTTCGTGCCCCGTTCTGGGAGGATCCCACATGGCGCGGAGCGGCTGGGCCCGTGAGCCATGGCCGCTGAGCCTGTGCTCCGCAACGGGAGAGGCCACAACAGAGGCCCGCGTACGGCAAAAAAAAAAAAAAAAATTTAAGGCAACTTTGGATTTCTACTTTATAATGATTTTTTTAATTGAGATCAACATAAATTCATATGTTAGTGTGAAGGCCTGAGAAAAAGGATTGTTGAAATCTTTTGGCCATACTTCTCTTAAAATTTAATAGCCAAGAGAGACTGGGAGAAAATATTGCTGAACATATATCCAACAAAGCATCTTTACTGAGAATACATAATATACTGAATATATAAAGTACTCTTACAATTCAACAATATACAATTCAATTAAAAAATAATGAAAGATTTAAACAAATAATTCACCAAAAAGATATATGGGTGGCAAGTAAGCACATTAAAAGATGCTCAACATCATTAGCAGTCATTAGGAAAATACAAGTCAAAACCACAATAAGATACTGCTACACACCTACTAGTATAGCCAAAACTAAAAAGCCTGATATAATATTGATGAGAATGTGGAGGAACTGGAAAACTTATACATGACTGGGAGGAATGTAAAATGGTACAACCACTTTGGAAAACAGTTTATCAGTGTCTTTAAAAGTTAAACATATACCTACCATGCAGTTCAGCCATTCTACTCCTAGGGGTTTACCCAAGAGAAAGGAAAGCATATGTCCATACAAAGATTGACATGTATACACCGATGTGTATAAAATTGATGACTAATAAGTGCCTGCTGTATAAAAAAATAAATTAAAATTAAATTAAAATTTATCTAAAAAAAAAAAAGACACAAATTTTCACAGCAGCTTTATTTGTAATAGCCAAAAACTGGAAACAACCAAATGCCCATTAAAAAGTGAATAGGTGGGCTACCCTGGTGGCGCAGTGGTTGAGAATCTGTCTGCCGATGCAGGGGACACAGGTTCGTGCCCCAGTCTGGGAAGATCCCACATGCCGCGGAGCGGCTGGGCCCGTGAGCCATGGCCACTGAGCCTGCGCGTCCGGAGCCTGTGCTCCGCAACGGGAGAGGCCACAACAGTGAGAGGCCTGCGTACCGCAAAAAAAAAGTGAATAGGGTTTTGGTGGGGCTAATGGCGGACTCTGGGAGGGCTCATGTCATGGAGTACTTCCCAGAATTTCTGCTGCCAGTGTCCTTTTCCTCATGGTGAGGCACAGCCACCCCCTGCCTCTGCAGGAGACCCTCCAACACTAGCAGATTTCCCTCTGCCACATTCATTTAACATTTAATATTCTTTAGGTGTCCTATTCTCCAGCATCTTTAGTTAATTCAGAGGGAAGGATTCTGAAGAAAGAAGCTGGATCCTGAGCTTACAGAAGATAAAATGGCTCCATGGTAGACAGACTCTTAAGATTAGAGACAAGATGGCGGAAGAGTAAGACGCGGAGAATACCTTCCTCCCCACAGATACACCAGAAATACAACTACACGTGGAACAACTCCTGCAGAAAACATACTGAACGCTGGCAGAAGACCTCAGACGTCCCAAAAGGCAAGAAACTCCACACTTACCTGGAGGGGATTAAGAGCGCTGCTTAAAGGAGCTCCAGAGACAGGCGTGAGCCGCGGCTACCAGCGCGAACCCCAGAAACGGGCCTGAGACGCTAAGGCTGCTGCTGCCGCCACCAGGAAGCCTGTGTGCGAGCACAGGTCACTCTACACACCTCCCCTCCCGGAACCTGTGCAGCCCGCCAACGCCAGGGTCCCGTGATCCAGGGACAGCTTCCCCGGGAGAACGCACAGCGCTCCTCAGGCTGGTGCAATATCCTGTTGGCCTCTGCTGCCGCAGGCTCGCCCCGCACTCCGTGTCCCTCCCTACCCCCCCTACCCCTCCACCCCCGCCCTGAGTGAGCCAGAGCCCTGGATTCAGCGGCTCCTTTAACCCCGTCCTGTCTGAGCGAAGAACAGACACCCTCCGGGCGACCCACAGGCAGAGGCGGGGCCAAATCCAAAGCTGAGCCCCTGGAGCTGTGCGAAAAAGGAAGAGAAAGGGAAATCTCTCCCAGCAGCCTCAGGAGCAGCGGATTAAATCCCCACAATCAACTTGATGTACCCTGCATCTGTGGAATACTTGAATAGACAACGAATCATCCCAAATTGAGGAGGTGGACTTTGAGAGCAAGATTTTTTTTTTTTTTGCCCCTTTTCCTCTTTTTATGAGTGTGTATGTGTATTCTTCTGTGTGAGATTTTGT
>RJWK010047396.1:0-17307 GCA_004363435.1 Platanista minor
GCGGGGCGAGCCTGCGGCGGCAGAGGCCACGGGGGCGTTGCACCAGCCTGAGGCGCGCTGTGCGTTCGCGGGCTGCACAGGCTCCGGGAGGGGAGGTGTGCAGAGTGACCTGTGCTCGCACAGAGGCTTCCTGGTGGCGGCAGCAGCAGCCCTAGTGTCTCAGGCCCGTCTCTGGGGTCCGCACTGGTAGCCGCGGCTCGCGCCCGTCTCTGGAGCTCCTTTAAGCAGCGCTCTTAATCCCCTCTCCTCGCGCACCAGGAAACAAAGAGGTAAGAAAAAGTCTCTTGCCTCCTCGGCAGCTCCAGACTTTTTCCCGGACTCCCTGCCGGCTAGCCGTGGTGCACTAGCCCCCTGCAGGCTGTGTTCACGCCGCCCACCCCAGTCCTCTCCCTGCGCTCCGACCGAAGCCCGAGCCTCAGCTCCCAGCCCCGCCCGCCCCGGCGGGGGAGCAGACAAGCCTCTCGGGCTGGTGAGTGGCGGTCGGCGCCGATCCTCCGTGCGGGAATCTCTCCGCTTTGCCCTCCACGCCCCTGTTGCTCTGCTCTCCTCCGCGGCTCCGAAGCTTCCCCCCTCCACCACCCGCAGTCTCTGCCCGCAAAGGGGCTCCTAGTGTGTGGAAACCTTTTCTCCTTCACAGCTCCCTCCCACTGGTGCAGGTCCCATCTCTATTCTTTTGTCTCTGTTTATTCTTTTTTCATTTGCCCTACCCAGGTACGTGGGGAGTTTCCTGCCTTTTGGGAGGTCTGAGGTCTGCTAGCGTTCAGTAGGTTTTCTGCAGGAGTTGTTCCACGTGTAGATGTATTTCTGATGTATCTGTGGGGAGGAAGGTGATCTCTGAGTCTTACTCTTTCGCCTTCTTGAAGTTCCTCACATTTTCCTTTAAATCTTCAAATATTTAAATATTTTGCCTATAGAATTTAATGTTAAAGAACACAAAAATCAATGACATGAACAAATGAGCTTATCCATAAGCTATTCACATAAAAGGGAAAGCTTTCTAAAAATGCATTTATCCAAAGGTTATTTTAGTCAGTACTGTTTAAATAACAAATCCTAATTAGTTCTTCCAAGCTGCCTATACTTCAGCAATACTTGCAGTCTGAGACCTATTTTATGTTAATTAGTTCCTCTGTGAGGACAATTTTATTTCTCTAATTTTTTTTGTAAGAAACAGTTTTCATTGAAAAAGTAAGTATACTTTCTGACTTTGGGGTTCTGGGAAAGACAAGTTTTTTAAATTAACTGCCTTCATACACACTATTATAGGAAATAATAATTACTTGTAACATTAAGCCCTTGATTCTTCTTTCATAGCAAATGATTCTACTATTAAGGAAACACACAAAAGCAGAAAAAAATCATGCATATCCTTTCTCAAAATGGTCCAAATTTTAAAAAAAATTGCTTCTAGATATATATTTAGCCATAAATTGATTAAGGAAAATATTTATCTGTTGGCTTTTAAAATACTTAAACCTACAAACGGTGACAGAATGAAACTTATCATGTACTTATTTACATAGTCATTAAAAGTATGATACATTTTTAATAAATAAAAAATGCAGGGTACATAGTTATAATAAATGTCTATTGAAATTCTTAGTTTTTTTAATGTAAAATTGTAAATAACAGCAGTATATTCTAACTGAATGTTTGATATGCAAAGCTATTTAGCAATACGGTATAACAGTTATTTTGAAGATTTAGTATGGAGTCTACTGGGTTATAGAACAACTTGGTGATAGGTATTCTGTTTGTGGTTAGCAAAATCAGTGGCGCCACATTTTCTTATGTTTACAAAGTCATTTCTTAGAGGACCAATATTCATTCAATTTCATGGCAGTTATCGACAAATCACGGTCAGGGCGGTTTTTGTTTTCCCTATAATGTTTCCACTTGGTTCTTCCATTTTAGTTGTACTGTAATACACAGAGATTTTAAGTTTAATGGAAATGATTACAGTCTATATTGGTGAAATGAATTTATTAAAAGTTTTCATGGAGAGCTGGTCACTAACAGCAGTTTTTTTTAAATGGACTTTATTTTTAGAACAGTTTTAGGTTCAAAACAAAATTGGGCAGAAGGTACAGAGATACGCTGCCTGCCCCCCCACACACACACAGCCTCCCCCATTATCAACATGCCCCCCTCCCCCCCAGAGTGATACATTTGTTATAGTACATGAATCTATGTTGACACACTGTAATCACCCAAAGTCTGTAATTTACATTATGGTGCATTCTTGGTGTTGTATGTTCTATGGGTTTGGATAAATGTATAATGATAGATATCCACTGTCAGAGTGTCATACAGAGTACTTTTACTGCCCTCACGACCCTCATATGCTCTGCCTATTGGACCTTCCCTCTCCCTTACCCAAATGGCAACAACTGATCTTTTCACTGTCTGTATAGTGTATGTATTTGCCTTTTCCAAAATGTCATATTGTTGGAATCATACAGTGTGTAGCCTTTTCAGATGAGCTTCTTTCACTTATTAACATGCACATACGTTTCCTCTAAATCTTTTCATGTCTTGATAGCACATTTCTTTTTAGTGACATGATATTCTACTGTCTAGATTCTCCACAGTCTATTTATCCCTTCACCTACTGAAGGACATTTTGATTGCTTTTTTTTTGACAATTATAAATAAAGCTGTTGTAAACAACTGTGTGCAGATTTTTGTGTGGACATAAATTTACAAATCCTTTGGATAAATGCCAAGAAGCATGGTTGCTGGATCATATGGTAAGAGTATGTTTATTTTTGTAAGAAACCAACAAACTATCTTTCAAAGTGGCTGGACCATTTTGAATTCCCACCAGTGATGAATGAGAATTCCTGTTGCTCCACATCTTTGCCAATATTCGATGTTGTCAGTGTTCTGGATTTGCATTTTTCTAGTAAGTGTATAGTGGTATCTCATTGTTTTTATTTGCATTTCCCTGATGACATATGATGGGAATATTGTTTTCATACTCTTATTTGTCATTCATATATCTTTTTCAGTGAGGGGTCTTCGGCTCATTTTTCAGTTGGGTTGTCTGTTAAGTTTTAAGAGTTATTTGTGTAGTTTGGATAACAGTCTTTTATCAGGTGTGTCTTTTGCAAATATTTTCTCTCAGTCTGTGTCTTGTCTTCTCATTTTCTTGATAACAGCAGTTTTTTAGTGACCCCTAGAATCTAAAGTTAGCTCTAGTGAATCTGTTGTCTTTTTTTCTTCAAAGAAACAAGCATCCACTTTTTATCCACCGTGAGCTGATAGTGCTAATTAGCACTCAATTTACAGGAGCTTCTCATTATTCAAGGGAAGCACCTATATTGGACAAATTCTCATGCTATTTATCAAAGAGAATTAACTTCATTAATTTTAATCTATTAAACATGATTATTGTTGGGTGAAGTATCACAGTTGTAATGACTTTAGCATCACAAAATAAATAACAACTTTACACAGAGAAAACCAACTCTATTTTCTTCAAAAAATTCCTCCTTAATGCACACTTCTCTCTTTTCTGGAAATGTTGCTCTACCAAATCACTCAAGTGCCTCCAATAGCCATGGTGCTGAACCCAGTAGATATCTTTCAGTTCTCTTTTTATGTGACTTATGGCAACATCCGACTCAGACCTTCCTTGCTGAAATATTCTTTTGCTTTGTTGACCAGAATGAATGTAGCCACAGTTCCTCAGTTATATCTTTGGCTTTCAGTCTCAGCATCCACATAGAATCTTTTTGTAAATGCCTCCATTTTCACCAGTCTTTTAATATATTCATGTCTGTCTGTCCTTCTCTGGATGATTTCCACTATCCCTGAATCAGTTTTTATCACCATTCTCAATCCCCTGTGTTCTGGAATGAATGTTTTTGTTGCTCAAAATTCAAACGCTGAAGCCCTAAATCCTGGTGTGGCTGTAATTGAAGATGGGGCCTCTAAGGAAATAATTACAGTTAAATGAGGTCATAAAGGCAGGAACTCTAATCATATAGAATTAGTGTTCATATGGAAGAGACCAAGGAATTCTTTTTCTCACTCCCCAGACTCATGCATCAAAGAAAGGCCATATGAGATATAGCAAAATGGGGGCCTTCTGCATGCCAGAAAGAGAGCTTAGAAACCCTCTATGCTCTCACTCTGGTTTTGGACTTTCAGCCTCCAGAACCATGAGAAAATAAATATCTGTTACTTAAGCTGCCCAGCCTGCAGTATTTTATTAGGAGAACCTGAGCTGACTAAGACAAGATATGGTGTCAGAAGAATGAAAGAATGAAGAAGAAAGAAAAAAAAGAAATGAATGAAAAACACAGAGCTATCTAGCAGCTTTGTTTTACTACAAGAATTTTGAGTTTTCAAAACAATACTTTCCAACATAAAATAGGAATTGCTGTTGTGTATCTATACAGATAAAGCATGTGCTGTAACAGTTTGGAAAATGATGAGAGACACATTCAAGCATGTACTGCAAACTACACTAGCTCATCAAGTGCTTAACTATTAAAAGCTCTACAGCAAGACCCAAAATTTAAGAAGAGGAGAAGACCTATGGAACAAAGAGGATTTGCCCTCTTTTATTGTTATAAAGAGGGACTAGGGGAAAATGTGTCTTTTTCATTCAGAAACAAGGAATAGAGAATGTGAGCTACAATAGGACAGGGAACATGCCTGTCTTTCCATTGATGTGTTCCAGGAACTATGGTTTTTCAATAAACATTTTTGTATTAGGTATGCAAAAGAAACTGTTCTTTTCATGACTAAGAGAAATCTCCTTTTACATGCTATCCATGGCAAACCTATGATATAAAAAATAGCAGAAGGAACACAAACCTGCCTTCTGATGTGCTATTTTCATGAGAATATATAAACAAAATTGACATGTAGATAGGAGATAATAATAATCATGATCAGGATAATTTTTTTGTGTGTGTGTGGTATGCGGGCCTCTCACTGTTGTGGTCTCTCCCGTTGCGGAGCACAGGCTCCGGACGCGCAGGCTCAGCGGCCATGGCTCACGGGCCCAGCCGCTCCGCGGCATGTGGGATCCTCCCGGACCGGGGCACGAACCCGTGTCCCCTGCATCGGCAGGCGGACTCTCAACCACTGCACCACCAGGGAAGCCCCCAAGGATATTTTATTTTAACTAGGTATTTCAGAAAAAGGTACATAGAAGTACAATATACCACTGTTCTAATATATACTGCTATGTCAGTTATGTTTAAGCAGGGTTCTAATTTTTTTTAAAGTCATGTAAACTTGGATTTTTAAAATAGTTTTTGGTCCTGTGGTAATTGATGAAGCATATTTTGAACTCTAGTGTAAGAAATAAATTATTTCTCCTTGATTATTTTATAGAATATTCACCTTGCAACAATGCAGACAAATCAAGTATGTGTTTTATAATAAAGTATATGCGTCTTTATATTCTCAGAATGAGAACTAAACTTAGGTGAAACGCCTTACAAATCATTGTGCCTAAGTAGTTATTTAGGTTTGAACTGTACAGTGTAGGACGGAAAAGAAGACATGAGAATGTAACTGGAGAGCAGGTTAGAAATACTATAAAAATATCAATGTATATTTCCTTTACAAATAGTGCATGTTCATGCTACATTTTTTTAATCCTATTAATGATTTTGATGAGTTTTTGAATATAGGTTTGGTTTTCAACATTGGGTATTTAATGAAAATAAGGTAACTTCTAAAAATCCTCTATCACCTTTTCAATTTACCTCTATTTATAAGCTACCTTTATTTATCAATTTAGGATAGCTATATATAGGCATGGACAAAACAAAATTATTTTATGTTCAGGGATTTTTCTCGTGAATACTGTAGAAGAAATGTAATTAAATTTTAGATAAGCTCTGTTACTTTGGATATTCCACTGGATTGGACAAATTGGGTGAATTAAACATAAGTGAAATCCAGTTTGAAGCATGAATGTAGGTATAAAACCATAAGAAATTTCATCCCACAAGATGTTTATGTGTTGTGTTAACATACTAGTCTGAGCAATTGTCAGATATTCTGATTTGCTTTTAAGAGGGCAGCAGTGGGTCTATAGTCAGTATAATTAGGTTACAATGCCAACCAGACAGTGGCCGATTTGGACAAAGGCATCTGGCTTAAATTCTTTACACTTTCTTAATAATCTACAATATTATGGTATTGAAATCAATGTTACTAAGTGCTCCTTAGACATACAATTCTCTCTTCTTTCTCTTACTTTCTTTATTAAATGATCTAGCTGTGCTTCTAGAATATTAGGTATCCAGTATGTGATAAAATGATATATTAATAGAAAGGGCTGCTACCAACTCTTAGTAATTCACTTGGATGGGAAAAATCTGAAGAAAAAGTTGAGGAGAGAGCATTAAAGAGTTAAAACTAAAATTCCAATTTAATAAAAATAATAGGAGAATCAAACGACTGTGTATGTGGCTCCTCTCCCATCTACACAATGAAAGTATGTTAAATAGTGTAAGAAATTTTCAAATATGTATATTAGGGCCAATTTTCTTTATCTACACCTTTACTAATTTCAACATATTAGATTTGGGGTTTTTATTAGAGATTCAGGCATAAATGACTTTGTTAAACATTTCGTTTGTTGGACCTCTAAGTTATGAATACTTAGTGAGCTATCCTAGCAGGTATGTTCCTGCCTGAACCCATGTTTCTGTCTTACTGAATTATACTAATTTTTAAATGTTGAATCAGCCTTGCATTTCCCTGATAAATCCCCTTGGTCATTATATATTTTTCTTTTAACATATTGCTGGATTAGATTCACTAATATTTTGTTGAAGATTTTTTTTTTGTTTCTATTTTCGTTAGTGATAGTGGTCTCTAGTTTACTTATGTTGCAATGTTTATGTTTAATTTTTATATCAGACTAATGCAGACTGCATAAGAGGAACAGAAAGTTTTAGATACTCTTTTACATTATGAAAATGTTTGAATAGAATTGGTATTATTTCCTCTATGTGTGATTTGTAGAAATCTCCACTGAAGACACCTTGACCTGGAATGATTGGTGTTCTGGGAAAGTTTTCAATTATGAATTCAATTTATTAAACAGATATAAGACCAGATAAGTCTAATATATCCTTTTCATCATTTTAATGTCTATAAGATGTGTTATGATATCATCTATGTTTTAATTTGTATTTTTCATTTTTTTTTCTTGGTCATTCTGGTTTGGTTTATCAGTTATATTTTTCTTTCCAAGCAACTTTCTACTGGTTTCATTGATTTCCTCTATTGCTTTTATATTTTCACTTCTACTTTTGTCTTATTATTTTCTTCATTCTTTTTTGTTAGGTTTAATTTCCTCTGTTTTCCCTTTAGCTATTAAATTAAAGCTTAGATCATTGCTCTACAATCTTTCTTCTTTTCTATTAAATTCCCTTCTAAATAGTGTTCTGTTTGCATCACATAAAATTTTTTATGTTGTGGTTTCATTTTCAATCAGTATAAAATATTTCCTAATTTCCATTTGTTACTTTCCTTTTTGATGTTTAGGTTAAATATAAGGGAGAGAATTTTATTCTACATATTTAGGAATTTTGCAGGTATTTTTCTGTTCTGTCATTGATTCTTAATTTAACTTCATTGTGGCTGCAAAATATACTTATATAATTTCAATTACTTGACCATGACCCAGAATTTGGCCTAAGTTTATTAATGTCCTATGCCTACTTAAAAATAATGCGTATTCATTGGCTGTTTGCTGGGAAGTTGTACAAGTATAAGTTAGATCTAATTGATTGATAATTTTGGTTGTATCTTCCAAATTCCTACTGATTTTATTGCTTCTATTGATTGAAACAGAAATGTTAAAGTCTACAACTGTAATTTTCATTTTTATTATACTTATGTGAGTTTCCCTTAGACAGTGTATAATCAGTCTTTGTTTTTAAAAATCCAGTATGCCAAACTATGTGTTTTAATTGATGTATTTCAATCATTTATTTTTCCTGTAATTATTGATATATTTAGATTAAAATTTATAATTTTTTCTTCCTAGGGGGTGTCCTCTGTTGTATTCATTCAGTCTCAGTATTAGGCAGACCTTTTCTCTCTGGGTAAGAAGTGGGTTTCCTCAGTGATTTCCATCCTCTTTCCCATGAGACATTTCTTCCCTGAATCTTTGATGGGTCTCCTGTCACAGGAATTTTCCAGCCTTTTAATAAGACCCTGCCAGTCTAGGCCTAAGCTGGTTTCTTGCCCCTACCATCCCCCATGGCATCTTGACCTAGGCCCTGGACTTTGGCAGCTCTTGTCACCATGGGCAAGGCTTTCCTTCCAAGAGGAAATAATGGAGTAGAGGCATGTGCTTCTTCTATAGCTTTCTTCCAGCAGGGCTCCATCACTCCAGGAAACCCTCTGGTACCCTGCCTGGCCCTCAGTGTCACTTTTGAGCACCCACTGAGGCCAGTGGAGAAGAAAATGTTAGTGAGGCCCAATTCCCCCTCACAACTACCAGAGTTCTTCATGTCTCACTCCAGTCCATATTCGACCTCGAGACATGCCTTGAAAGTGTGGCTGAAACCTTCTTACCATCTTCTAGGAGAGCCTTGGCTTCATCTTGTTCTCTGTTCTGGGGAGGCTCTTTTCTCTTATCTTCAATGCTTTGTCTTCCCTTCAATTTCAAACTCATGTGTTACCATGTGATCTTAGCTTTTTAATGAGCTCAAGAAAAATTATGACCTTTATAGAGTATATGTTTTTCCTTGGTGAAATGTTGGAAACAATGTCTTTCTCAGCTTCTCTATACTCAGCGGAGACTAGAAATCTAAGGGTAATCTTCTTGAGTCTAGCGTGCTGATGCCATTCCTCTCGAATGTATTGAATATTTACAGATTATGCTGGAATTTACTCTTAAAACATATTTTATAATTTTTTTTTAGCTGAAAGGGAAGTAGAGGTTGCTGTTACATCTTCCTCTTCCTGAGACTTTGAACTAGAACTTAACTTGAATTTATGGGCTAAATAGAAATTTTAGAGGCTCTATTTCTGAAGAAATAGAATCAATTCTAAACTATTTTTCTTTAATAGGAAGCTATCAGTTGGTCATACTATATAAAATAAGAATTTAAGAAAAGAATTTACCTCCAGTGATGTAATTGCCACAAACCTTTTGATAGTGTAATACAATACTAAAAATATAAAAATGCCCGAAACAAAACAAAATCTTTAGAGTCCTGAATCAGAAACAGTTGAAATATTAATTGGGTTTTAAAAACTCTTTACCTTTCCTTTCTTGTTACATAAAGATTACTTGTATTTGGTTATGTTGATTAACATTTTACGCTGACCCTCTGTTTTTATTTTTATTTATTTTTTTAGTTTAAGTTTGAAGTCATCTTTTAATTTGGAAATTCATTTTGTTTCCAACATTTTCCCTAAGAGTTAATTCATATTTTAGTAAACATTTTTGTGTGTTCTTTGGATTAGTAAATATGAACTTGAAAATGGGCTTTGTTTACCATTTCTCTGAATAAATCTATGACTAAGCAGAAGGCTTGAATATACTGTATATCAGACCTATTTTTATAAACTCAAGTAGTCTAGTGTCAGAGACGGCAGTCTTAATCATGAGGCTATCAGATTCTTTTAGAGTCCTTCACATCATATAGGTTAGTGGAATTCACTTATTTTTGGTATTTACCTTTGTTTTGATTTGTTGTTGTTATTAGCCACGGTGCCTTTCTTCAAACAGAAATCTAAAACATATAAATAGAAATACATAGATAAAAACAAGTGGAGTTACTCTGTCTGGAGCGGGGTAGGGGCCCTGGTGTCTGAGGATGTGAATTTCTCTTCTCTTCTCTCTTGGTATTGTACAGACCATAAAGGGGATATATGAAATGCCACTTTGTGTCACATTTTGAAAATTCGAGGCCAGATGAAAACTATTTTTTGAAAAAACTTGAAAGACTATCTGTATAATATATCAATATGTTATAATCATGGTATATATCAAAATATGTAATTCAATGATTTTTCACCCAAACATATGTTTAATTCTAAGGAATAGATGGACTGAGAAGGCTGAGAAGTCCACCAAATACTCTCTGTTTCCAGTAGTCAATTCTCAGTGGTATTGATGACTGACTATGGAAGAACGAAGTATGCCATTTCCAACATCAGATATTTGGACCCACTGTTTGCTAACTTGCCCAGATCTCTGTGGAGTACAAGTTTTCAATCATCTCTAAGATTTTGCTCTGGTTAAACTGTCCAGTTGATTTCTCAGGGTCAGTGAGAGAATAAACATACTTAATAGTTAAACTATGCCTTAAATTATTCCTTAATAGTTAAGGAAAATAAAAAACAAGATCAATCTCAATAAAACAAGAAAGTCTTCAGGAAGCATGGCTATGTCCTCTTTCTAACGTTGCTAGACATGTGTCCATTCTACTTCCCACTTGAGGGACGAACACTTAAAGATAAATAAAACTCTTCTGATGGGAAGTGTTCCAAAATGACCACAACATAGAACTAAGAATTAAACAGAATAACTGCCGTAACATTTTACCTCAGCTACTTTGGTCATTTCCTTGACCACCTCTCTAGTTTGTAGTAAAGGTCACTATTAGGTTGTGTGTTACAATGATTAGTGTTCCTTGCAACAGTATTATGCTGTCAGGTCACCCCTGAGATTGGCCTTGGACTCTTGTCTTTGGCTAAGTGAGCAGAATTAACCTATGTTACTTCTCGGTGACAGTTTCTAGAGCCTGCATGTGTATCCACATCCTCTCCTTTTCCTCTTCAAAGTTTCCAGCAATGTGGAGAGGGTGTGGAGAAAAGGGAACCCTCTTGCACTGTTGGTGGGAATGTAAATTAATACAGCCACTATGGAGAACAGTATGGAGGTTCCTTAAAAAATTAAAAATAGAACTACCATATGATCCAGCAATCCCACTACTGGGCATATACCCTGAGAAAACCATAATTCAAGAAGAGTCATGTATCACAATGTTCATTGCAGCTCTATTTACAATAGCAAGGACATGGAAGCAACCTAAGTGTCCATCGACAGATGAATGGATAAAGAAGATGTGACACATATATGCAATGGAATATTACTCAGCCATAAAAAGAAGAGAAATTGAGTTATTTGTAGTGAGGTGGATGGACCTAGCATCTGTCATAGAGAGTGAAGTAAGTCAGAAGGAGAAAAACAAATACTGTATGCTAACACATATATATGGAATCTAAAAATAAAGGTTCTAAAGAACCTAGGGGCAGGATAGGAATAAAGACGCAGACGTAGAGAATGTACTTGAGGACACGGGGAGGTGGAAAGGTAAGCTGAGACGAAGTGAGAGAGTGGCATGGACTTATATATACCACAAAATGTAAAATAGATAGCTAGTGGGAAGCAGCTGCATAGCACAGGGAGATCAGCTAGGTGCTTTGTGACCACCTAGAGGGGTGGGATAGGGCGGGTGAGAGGGAGACGCAAGAAGGAGGAGATATGGGGATATATGTATATGTATAGCTGATTCACTTTGTTATACAGCAGAAACTAACACACCACTGTAAAGCAATTATACTCCCATAAAGATATTAAAAAATAAAAAGTTTCCAGCAATGTTCAGAGAGTGGGTGAGTCCTAAGAACAAAAACAATTCAGGAAAATTGTGAAAAGCCTGAACATGAGTGAGGAACAAGCTTTTTTGATAAGTCGCTGAGATTTGAGTTGTTTTTACTAAAGCGTAAACTAGCTCATCCAAACTGGTACAGGAATATGATATTATCATCTTGTTTTATGAGCAAAGAAACCTTAGTCAAATAAGATTTTGTCGCTGACTACCAGAGGAAACTGCTTCCTTTAATCCAGTGGCTTTCAATCTTGGTTGGCAAAGCTCCAGAGTTCTCTAGGGTCTAAACAGGATAGCAGTGAGTGGGAGAGTTTGTGGGGTGGAGGAAAAGGGAACCTCAAGTACATTTCAACCACTTCAGTTCCACTTTGATCAACTATGCTGCCCACTCTCCATACAGTGAGATTCTATGTAAGTTCTGAATTAACCAAACTTGGTTCTTCTCACTTTATTATAATATACCCTGTCTAAAAGAAGGCTGTGTGAACAGAAAGGAAATAGTAACCAGATTATCTTTAAAAAGGACTCAAAAGAGAAAGGATGTTTTATTGTGTCTTCAGCCGTGTCCATTAGGACAGCCCTGCTCAGCAGATGGAGTCACCTCTGGTCCTAAGTGATAATTATTGCCATGATCCAACTATAATTTTTGTGCTTTTCATGAGGATTTTTCTGCTGGGAGTATCTGTCCTGAGAAAGGGAAATGAATGTTATACTTTCATTGAGAGTTACACTTCTCTTTATACATCAATGATTTGTCATTTTACATTTCTCTTTATACATTAGTGATTTGTCATTTCACATTCCTCTTTATACATTAGAGTGGTTTGTTATTTTGTCAGTAGGTTAGTCTCTTGTGAATTTGGCTAATGTGAGCCATTTCCACTAAGGTTACACTCCTTCAAGCACATGCAAATATTACAAACAGATCGTGGAATTTATAACGACATCTGAGTTTGCAGCCTGAGGCCCTGTCTGGACAGGGAGCCAGGCCCTTCATATGACAGGTATCATCTCTCCCTCACTGATCTGTACCTTTAACATCAGGCAGCCTGGCTTATCATTTACTTGTTAATATTTTCTCTACTTTTCGCACAGCAAAAAGAATTGAGAAGCTTACTAGCTCTGCTCTCACTAAAATATAAATTTCATTAGGAGAATAAGTATTGGACTTGGCAAATATATGCTTTTTTTTCAGAGTACTAAGTCACACTTTAGGAGAGATTTATGGTATTTTTGTGTCCTGAACAGCTACTTACACTTCTAAATGTTCCTAACCTTTCAAGAAAACAAATTTAGCATCAATAACTCTAGTTGCCTACTTCCAAAATTTCAACCTTGCTAGGACTTTTTATTAAAATTAATATTTGAAATACTAAAAGTGATGTGATGATTTCCTTCAGTGCTATACCTAAATAAACCATAATTTTAACATTTAATGATTCAGAACTAGAAAACAAGCCATAAAAGAAGATAAATAAAAACCAGTACACATTAAGAGATGGGAATTTTTCACAGCAAAATTCATCATGGAGCTGTCATGTAAAAAACATAATTATGTGACTACTGTTTCCCTGTCTCTTTCAGTTGAGTTTTTTAAAGAGAAGTTGAAATCAAAACTTGTGTCTCTGACCTAAAACTGCAACCAAATCCTAAATTCAGCTTTTTCTAAATTAAAATACAAGCCATCATTTGAAAGGCTTTGGAGAGGGCCAACAGAACAAGTGGCATTTCAAGTACATAAAAAAAAAAAAAGGTAAAAATATAAATATCTTAATTTATTTTTGCCAATAAGCCATTATTATCATTCATTTAAACTGAATTTGAGACTAAGGAATTTCTCACAGCAATGTCTAGGAAGGAAAAACACCCTTAGGTAAATTTGTATTGAAATACATATGTGGTTTTTTTTTTTTTTTTGTATCTTTATTTGCCAGTTAGATTTCTCTTTTTCTCAAAAACCCCAAAGTTGGAGGGACCTTCAAAATGATACTGTTTTAACTATTTCTCCAACAGAGCATGTTTTGTTGCTGTTACTCCTACCCTTAACTTATAGATAAGTAACATTGGATTTTATCTGAAAAATCAAGACAACAAACAATAATGAAATCACTTGTCCAGGCTTTTCCTGAACTTCTGACTTTTTAATACTTTTATCTCCTATTTTTCCCATTCTCTGTTACATGATGAAAAGGGTTTTAATTGGCCCAGATAGTCAGTTGGGATGCTTTGGTCAAATTTTCCAAATTCATTTCTCTTTTTTAATGTTGGTTGTTACCTATAAATTCACTATAACCTTTTATCACTAAATCTATTTCATTTTGAAGACCTGTCATAATCAAACGAGTTGAAATACATGCCACAAAATTAGAAAACACACACACACACACAAATACATATACATTCACAGCTCTGACATATCCTGCCTATGAGGTAGTACTTTTAGGACTATAGAAAACAGCAATACATTTAAATCTTTCTTCAAAACCTGAAAATAATTCCATTTTCTCCATTGTTTAGAATTCACATATATCTCTATTTTAAGTCATTTGACTTTTTGTACTTGACTCTTGGACCCAGATTTTCTCCTTTTTCTGATAAGGACTTTTCCATTGACTTTGCTTATATTACTTATGCCTTAGTGAGAAAGGTAGATTCTTCTTTTTTGATTGAAGGCTAGAATAAACTTTACATACAAAATATGGCATTTTTCAATAGTCCTCTTCCAGATATGAGTTAGAAATGGAACTAGCTCTTCGCACAACTGATGAGAATTGCAGTCTGTAACGCAATGCACTATATTCCTCTGTGCTCAAAAGAGAACAAGAATGATTGCATTTGCAAGTCAATGAAGAGAATGACATGGGAAAGTCTTTGTTATTAATGTTCTGCTAGATAGCCATTTACCTTAAAGTAGAAATTTTTTAGGAAAATTGAAACATTAAAAATGCTATGCTGAAGAATGACTATTTCATCCAAAAGTGGCTCAGGAATGTATTTATTAGTAAAGCCCAGGGATACATTTAAAAATGTACACTCCTTCTAATATAGAAAAAACTCAAATACTCTAAACCCTGTGTAAAAATGTATGTTTCCCTCTCTATATAATAACCTTTTGGTTTCACCAGGCTGTCTTTGATAGCTTTAATGTTTAGACTTAGTTACCCACATTTCACTAGTATAAGTAAACATGTACTGGCCACAGAAGTCCCCCTAGTTCTTTGATAAGTATCGGTGCAGTAACTGATTCCAGAATCTCTGGTTCAGAAGACTTACAGGCTTGGAGAATACCGTGCACTTGGGTGGCAGGCAGAGGGAGACGATAGATGCTTCCACTTCACACATTTCAAAAGCTTTATATAAGATGTCTACAAAATTTTATGTTTGTAGTCTTAGACATTGGATCACCATATAAATTTTAGCAGATTAAAATTCTGAAAGATTTTATAATATTTCAAGTTTGGAGCATTTAAGTTTCTCAGTGAAGCTTCTTGGAGCCTTAGATTTAATGTAAATACATTTGGTATATTTCAACAGAAACTATAAACAATCCTTTTTAAAAGATTCATATTTTTAACACACAGCCGATATTCCTAAAATTTTTATTCTTGCAAGCACAAAATGGTTAAAAATGTGTTTTGAACAGCTGTCATTTCCACAGTGTTAAAATGTGTATTGAGTCCTTCCTACTTTCAAGGCTGTTTAGTTGGATGGACCTTTGGCTTAGGGCAATCTGTGCATGCATACAAATATAGAATATATTGGTGACCAAGGATGGGGAAGGATTTCTTAAGTAAAAATTCAGTGAAATAAGCCACTTACAGAAAGACAAACACTGCATGATTCCACTTATATGAGGTAGCTAACATAGTCAAATTCATAGAATTAAAGTGTGGAATGGTGGTTCCAGGAGCTAAGGGGAGGGGCGTGGAAAGAAGAGTTACTAGTCAAACGTTACAAAGTTTCAGTTAAGCAAGATGGATATGTTTACAGATCTGCTGTAACAATACTGTAGCTTACACTTAATAGTAATTTGTTAAGATAGCACTGTCTAATGTTAAGTGTTTTAACCACAGTAGAATGAAATAAAATAAAGTTAAAAAAACCAAAATTTCAAAAGCAAAACATAACACAAAATATTAATGAGTGAGATTATAATAAAATTAAAAATTTCTATTTAATAGAGCATATCACAAAGTTAATAGAAAGATAACATTTTAGAAGATATTCACAATGTTTAAAGCTGAAACATGGTTAATATCTATAATATACAAAGACTTTTGCAAATCAATAAGAAGAGAAAAACAGGTTAATAATATAAATAGGCAATTTATAAAAGGAAACTCTTACATAATAACAATATTTGAATTAGGATTCAGGCATACAAATTAAAATAAAAAGATAAAACAATATTCTACTAGACTGGCAAAAATAAGGAAGTAAACCAGTTAATTGTTGGTGAATAATGGGAATAAGTGACCTTAATGTGTTGGTGGCTGGAAGGAGAGTAGAGAACAGCTACTGTTCTGGAGATCAATCTAGCAACACTTAGGCAAATTAAGTACAGGCATATTTATTCTATAGCAATACTGTGACTGGGTAAGTATCACTTACTTAAAATAAAGCCCTACAGTGTTCCAAAGGAGATATGTACAAGTATGCTCAATGAACATTATTTGTGATGTAGAGATTTGGAGGTGATGTGGTTTTCCATCATTGTAGGGTGGATGGATAAAATATGGTGGGTGTATACTGTGAACTACTGTCCAGCAATTAGAAGCAAAGTATAGGTTGTAAATACAGCAATAGAGTTGCGTTTTTTAAAATCAGATTTCTCTGTAAAAATGTTGGATGAAACGTAAAAACAAACATGGAATTAAATACATGTCCATAAAATAGGAATACACAGTTTGTAGGAACATACCTAAATAAAATGTATACATAATTAACACAAAATAAAGGTGGCTTGTTGTAATAGGAAGAGAACGGATTGTAACAGATGGAAATAAAATGTAATAGATGAGATTAAATAATAGAGGAACCCTACAAATTCCAACAATGATAAATTGACATAGCTGAAGTAAAAAATAAAATAAATCATTGAACAGGTATCAAAATCTTTAACAGAGAAATTTAGAAATATATGTTCATTCCCATGCTTGCCTTCTTTTAATCTGCATAACAGTATATCGTTACACTTATAATTCTGCTGGGTTTTTTTTTAACATCTTTATTGGAGTATAATTGCTTTACAATGGTGTTAGTTTCTGCTTTATAACAAAGTGAATCAATTATACATATACATATGTTCCCATATCTCCTCCCTCTTGCATCTCTCTCCTTCCCACCCTCCCCATCCCACCCATCCAGGTGGTCACAAAGCACCGAGCTGATCTCCCTGTGCTATGTGGCTGCTTCCCACTAGCTATCTATTTTACGTTTGGTAGTGTACATATGTCCATGCCACTCTCTCACTTTATCACTGCTTACCCTTCCCCCTCCCCATATCCTCAAGTCCATTCTCTAGTAGGTCTGTGTCTTTATTCCTGTCCTGCCCTCAGGCCCTTCACGACACTTCTTTTTTTCTTAGAGTCCATATATATGTGTTAGCATACGGTATTTGTCTTTCTCTTTCTGACTTACTTCACTCTGTATGACAGACTCTAGGTCCATCCACCTCATTACGAATATCTCCATT
>RJWK010047397.1:0-17307 GCA_004363435.1 Platanista minor
CCCCCCCACCCCCGCCCGTGAAGGAGATAGTGGCATGTCATGCTGCCATTGCTCCGCATGTTGATATTATCACCTCGGCTTCCCAAGTCTGGCAGGAGACGCAGAATTAAACACAGACGCTCTGGTGCCAAAACAAAATCGTGAAAAGATTTGAAGCCCCCGTTCCCTAAACTTGCAGCCTAGCAAACTGGGAACAAGCCCGGCTTTGTTTTATTTCCTGCATTGTACGGGGGTAGAACAGTCTGGAGCCACATTGGTTCTGATAGAAGAGCTGACTCAAAGCCAGGGAATTTAAAATTGCTGAAACCCAAGGCAGAATGGAGACAGCAAGATGTGAGAGGAAAGGGAAAAAAGCCTATAGGGGAGGGGGAAAAAAACATTAGGAATGAGTTAGGAATGAGGAGAAGTGGCAGCCCAGTTTTGGAGAAGTATAGACGCACAAAGAGGAAAAAGTGTTGGTTCGGGCAAAGAAACCCGGCAGAGGTCGGCAGCCTATGATCTTGCTTTGCCCTGGATCCTGGGCTGGCTCAGTGGGTGGTACTGAGAATAAAAAGGGGCAGGAGGAACCAGGTCCATCTGAAAGTGTTCTCATGTCCAACCCTTCATTTCACGTCTGGGGAAACGAAGGCCCAGTTGGAAAGCCACGTCCCTGGGTCACAGGGGTCTGGGGCTGAGCAGCTTGGGGCCTCGGGTCTCTGACTCCCAGCCCAGTGCTCCCGGCACCTTGGGGTCCTAATGGGAGGCAAGAGCGGGCTTCTCCTGGGGTCCCCCCATGCACTCCGGGCTGC
The DNA here is from genome assembly GCA_004363435.1 of Platanista minor. NCBI lineage: Eukaryota > Metazoa > Chordata > Mammalia > Artiodactyla > Platanistidae > Platanista > Platanista minor. Next base: position 789 of record RJWK010047397.1, read on the forward strand.
CTTGCTGTCTCATTGTTTCACTTTCTGAAAACAAGCTTTTCTCTTTTATTTGGAGCCACTGATCTTGACCTGGCCTCACCTGACTTATCTGGTTTTTATTTTAATAATTGGGTTCGGCACGATGATATCAACCAGGTTGTGTTTTCGCTGATTATGACTAAAGAGTTTCTTCTTTTTTCCCTTTATCCGCCCTGAGGGAATTGATGACAATAGTTCCCCGAAACTACAGGTCCCAAGGTGGCTGGCTGGCCTCCAGGTCAGCTGTGACTGTGAAGTAGGAGTCTGTGGGAGGTAGGAAAAGGCCTCAAGAACAGAGGTGGAGGGTCACGGGTTAAGGGAGAATCGGTCCACTGCCAGGGCTGGGCATCTGGGCCAGCTGGTAGAACTTGTCACAGGCTCATCACCAGCCCCACGAAGCCTAAACAGTTACCCCTGAGGCAGGTCCTTGAGACCACATAGGGCCCAGAGCCTGGTTCCTGCTCTTGGGCTGGGCCTCTCTCCCTAGAGGTCATTAGGCCTGAGGGATGGGATTTCTCCCGCTCTGCTCCAACGCTTCCTCCAGGCTCACCCTCCCGGAATGGCCACATCTGTATAGAAGACCAGCCCTCCCCAAGAAGAGGCCCTTGCTCAGCTCTGAGAGCTGTAGGCTGTGGGCGTTTTAGCAATGACCGCATCAGCCACTGACTTCACCACTCTCACTCCATCCTGTGGACGCCCCCTAACAGCCTTTAAAGCCAAATTTCTAATCTGCTCAGGTTCAAATGATAACTCTTCCCTCTGTTATCTTCTGCCAAGAAAACTTTGGATTATAAATCTCCTTTATTGGGGCTTGTAAAATGGCTTGGGGTGTACTCATAGATGAGAATACTCTGTAGCTGCTAAAAAGAATGGAGCAAATTTATATAAAGGAAAGACATTCACAATATTATTCCTGATTCTTTTACTTTGTTAAGTGAAGAAAGCCAGCTGTAAAAGAGCATGGATTGTTTGATTCCATTTTTATTACATAATGAGTGTATGTGACTGGAAAGCTATATACCAAACTGTTAGCAATAGTTGTCTTGAGGAGGTGGAGGTTGGAAACTTGTAATTTTTACTTTATGTATCTGTTCTCTCTCTCTCTCTCTCTCTGCCTCCTTCAATTGATTCTACTGAGCATAAATCGTTTTTAAATAAAAAATCTCCATCCAAGATGGCAGGAGTTCATGGTAAGCCCACCACCGCCCCCCCCACCCCCACCGTTTTTTTTTATCAGTGGGAAGAACACAAGGATAAGAATTTAGGAGACCTGGCTTTTCTCCTAGCCAGGGGTTTTCAATCTTTTTGGCGCCATGGACCTTTTTGACAGCCTGGTAAAGAAAGAGGATTCCCTTCTTAGAACAATTCTTTAAATACATAAAATCAATTACACAGAATTAAAAAGGGAGCCAAGTGTATTGAGATATAGTTATCAAAATATTAAAAAACAAATTTATGATATAATATATGTTCTTCTCAATGCATTAAAATACAAGATCTAGCTGCAGGTCCCATAACTACTATAATTTAGCATTAGCAAAGAGCATATGTGTGATATTTTGAGAAATCTGTAACCAGTGAATGTTACATGAAAATATCTGTAATTGCCATTAGTGTCAGAGTCAGATATGGTAATACTGCTCTGGTCTCTTGTTTTCCTTTATAAGTGAAGGAAATGATAAATTATAGTTAGGGGCACTGAAAATGAAGATGTAAAAAATTTTCCCATCCAGTATCACAGAGCCCTGTTTGAATGTCCCAGGCTGAGAACTCATGCTCTAAACTAGCAGCGAGACATTGAATCGTATTATTCCCTCTCTCAAGAGTCTCAATCTCTCTGTCTGTGAAATGAGGACTTAGCTATGGCACATGTGTATCGTCTTAAGTGTCGACTGTAATTGATTAATAGTGACGTGGTAAGGCATGTTGAAAACGTTACTGAGATCACCTCTGAGATCCACTGGAAAGGATGCCGTGAGTACTGGGTGATGTCTGCCACGGGCACAAGATGGAAGAGAGGGGAAGATTATGAGTGGCAGACTGCCATCCCTGGACTAGAAGGAGCCTATGGTCCCTTCCAGCTCTGATATTCTAATCAGCCTGAAATTAACTATTCTCTTCTGAGTCTAATGAAAAATATCTCCTGTCCAACAAAAATAACAACATCAAGGATTTTCAGTCCTTCCTGAGGGTTTTGTGTGTGTATGTGTGTGTGACATGGGCCCCCCTCCACCCCCCTAGACCACATCTTCTGATAGACTTTTCATGAAATGAAATTGTAAGCATTACCTCAAGTTTCAGCAATAGAATGGTTACTGGGAACAGATTGTCTAGAAAGAAAACAAGAATTAGTAAACACAGTCTTACAAATGAGCCATCTGGAGATTTATTTACATAAGAAAAGAGGGAAGCTTTGGTATTTTCATGCTGGGGTTTATTTCTCCTACAAGTAGCCACAGGGGTGTATTTGTCATGAAGCACAGTGAGCATTTTAGCAAAGATTGCTGAAAGCATGAAAAAACAATGCTCATTTGGTTGGCTATTTGGGCAATGGGAAGGAGAAGAGAGAGAGTGCAACAGTCTAAAAAAAAAAAGCAAAACCACCCATACTTTTTTTTTTTTTTTTAAACACTCAGCAAACCAATGCTTATTGAACAGGCTTTGAGGCAGGCATTTTTACTAGCTTTCCTCTCCTAGACAGAATAAAATTTAGATTTGTACAAGATCATCAATTTTTCAATGTGTGTTTTGTTTTGTTTGTTTGTTTTTTTGTGGTACGTGGACCTCTCACTGTTGTGGCCTCTCCCACTGCGGAGCTCAGGCACCGGACGTGCAGGCCCAGCGGCCATGGCTCACGGGCCCAGCCGCTCTGCTGCATGAGGGATCTTCCCGGACCGGGGCACGAACCCGCATCCCCTGCATTGGCAGGCGGACTCTCAACCACTGCGCCACCAGGGAAGCCTTTCAATGTGTTTTTTTTTTTTTTTTTTTTTTTTTTTGGCGGTACGCGGGCCTCTCACCGTTGTGGCCTCTCCCATTGCGGAGCACAGGCTCCGGACGCGCAGGCTCAGCGGCCATGGCTCACGGGCCCAGCCGCTCCGCTGCATGAGGGATCTTCCCGGACCGGGGCACGAACCTGTGTCCCCTGCATCGGCAGGCGGACTCTCAACCACTGCGCCACCAGGGAAGCCCCCACACCCCAATTTTAAAATTAGACATTATCCCCAAAGTGTCAAATGAGAATGATTTTCCCATAACAAGATCAAATTTGGAGGCATTGAACAATCCTGCAAATGAGGAAGGACCACAGAAGAATGCTAGGGGATCAAAACCTTGACACAATTTGACTCGCAGTGGGAAGAGTGATCCTTGACCCCAGAGAGCCCCCTGGGTGTCAGCCCAGCTCTGCAGAGCCACTTAGCCCCCTCCTTTTGCTTGTCCCTTTCCCACTGTTCCCTCGGGAATTGCACATTGAAATAGTCCTCTCTTCCTAGGAGACCAGCCATAGAACCTCTCCTCCTATCCACCCGGGAGTGTTCGTCCTTGCAGGGTGGACACCACAGAGTAGATAAGAGGTGGGTGGGAAGGAGCCCACGGGTGATGTACTTACTAAGCCCTCAATTCCCCCCTGCTGGATGACACAGAAGAGGTCCAGGTTGCATTGCTGCTACACCTGCAAAGTGATAGTCTGGATAAAAATAGTCCCACCGTGTCTGGACAAGCACTGTTTGGCCAATAAAATACAAATTAATAAGACCACAGTTGGACTGACTTTATAGAAAGATAGCTTTGTGCTCCTGGACTGGGCTGGGTTGTAAAGTCTCTTATGTATTTGCTCTGGATTGTGTAGCTCAGGGCAGCAGTTCTTTATAGGGGCAAGAAGAGGCAAGACTGAAAGGGCTGAGCAGGTCTGCTGCCCCAGGGCGCCTGCAGTCAGAAACAGCTGCAAGGAGGATGGGAAGTGAAGCTTGAAGAATGAACACAGCTGGAAGGCACCCAGCAATTCAGAGCCATCAGCATGGAAGGTAATTACCTGCCGACAAGTCTCTGATGTATACCTGCATGGGTGTGTGTGTGTGTGTGTGTGTGTGTGTGTGTGTGTGTGTGTGTGCGTCTTTACAGGCAACTTGGGGGCATATTCCATACGCCATACCTGAGCAAGAGGGGGAAAGGCTCATAAATAAATATCCAGAACCCTTGTATTGTAAGCAAATCTGCAATTAAGCATTGTATTGTAAGCAAATCTGCAGTTAAGCTTGAAACTGTGGAAGATGTAAGGAAAAACAAAATTTGAAATGTAGGAAGGTTCTGGAAGAGGCAGAACCAGAGCAGTGCTTTGGGCCAATGTCTGGCTTGGAGGTGTTTCAGAACGGGTTATGAAGGAGTGTATGATCAATTGACCAACGTGACTGAAGGGAATTATAAGAAGGAAAACAGCTAGTATGGATGGCAAACACTTGGCCTGGCTCTGGGGCTAAGACCCTTCATGACTCATCTCACTGTAGGTACTCCTTGTGGATCCATTTCCCAGAAGAGCATCCTGAAGCTGAGAGAGGGTAGGTAAGTGGCCCAAAGCTATACAGCTAGTGGGAGGTAGGGCTGGGATTTAAACCTACATAGTCTGACCCCAAAGCCTGCCTTCTTAGCTCTTACTCAAGCAAAGGTGACCTTGACCTTACGGAAGTGACAAATAGGAAGCCATGTGAAGTGGGAGGAGCATTGGAGTAGGATAAGACCCCAGCTTATGAACCTAAGACCCTTCAAAATATTGGGCAAAGTCATCATTACTTTGGTATGTTCTTCCTGATGTCATCCTCATTACAACCATTCTATCATCACCATTATACGGAATAGGACGATAATGTTGTAGCATATTGGATTTTGTTTTTCAGACTCTTAAAAGGATATTTACAGGGCTCTGAAAGTGACCTCAGACAATAGTGAAATTGGGTGGTCTTCCAGTTCAGTGATTCCAAACGTGAAGGGACTACTCGTGATGAATAAAAGTTGTGCAGGCGGTACTAGTATATTTAGTATCCAGTGTTGATGAAATGCATAGTGTCAAAAACTAATCTAAATTTAGAAATGCTTTTAAATGAATTTGTTCATTATTGTTATGACACCACCTACACATATTTGAAAACAGTCGTATGTACATGGAGGAGACAACAAGATTACTTAGAACACAGACCAGGCTTCCTGGGCAAGGGTAGTTAGGAAGGTATGTTTCCATCCTAAACTGAGAGCGGAACGGGTACTTTTCAAGTAGCACAAAGGTGTTTGCCTCCTTAGCACCAAACAGACCTCTTGACTTTCTGTGCAATCTAACATGGTACCATGAATCCCATAGGATTCGTTCAAGAATGAAAGTTGAGCTTGAGGAAATAGTGGTCTAATTTGACCATTAAGGATGTCAGGCTGAGAGTCTGACTCTCAGGTGAAGGAATGGATCCGACTTGTTCCAACAAGGTTCGTTCCAGAACACATGACTTCACAGTCAGGCAAGGGAAGATGTAAGTTCAGGACCCGTTTTCCACTTCCAATTCCTATTATCGAGAGCCTCCTCTGGTTCCTTGATGATAGCAGTTGGGGGAAATGTGATCTATGGAGAAATGAAGCCTGCAGCTCTACTGATGCGGTGCATAGATGTTTCTCCCCCAGCCTCCCATTTCCAAAGGCAGAATTGGTTCTGCTTCATTCACTCTTGCTTTTTCAGTCCTGATGCCAGGAGCAGCCAATTCCACAGGCACTTGGTAGGGTTTTATCTGATTGTCCCTGCCAGGGACCGACAGTGTAACTCATTGCTGACGGAAAGGAGAGGTAACGTAATACCGATATTATGCTACTTTTCCATGGAGGCCCATAAGTAAGAATCATGCTTGTTACCCACTCAGCTTTTTCCCTTTCTGAAGTTTGCAAAATTTAGCCACAGAACAAAGTTGTGTCCTCTGTCATCATTTCAGAACTCACGGTGTTGGAATTTTCTAACATTCCTGGTATTTTCAACCTGAGTTGCCAAATGATCCCTTAGAAATGAACGATCTCTTCAACCTGCAGATACAGAGACGGGAGACATTATGTCTTCCTCTGTCTTGACACATAAATACCTACCCAGAGAGGACAAAAGCGTTAGTGGTTTCCTCTCACTTCTGCCATTGTATGAACTTGAATGAGATTGCATTACGAGCAGCAATTCTGTCTTCCGTTGCGAGGGCAATAGTATATATTTGGCTAAGTTTTTGGAGAGAGCACAAGTGGTAAGGATTCAACAGTTATTGTGAGGAGAATCTAGTAGGCTTACAGTTTCAACTTGTATTGGGGCTCAACTTTTGGAAGACAGCCTACAAAAATAGCAATTTACAGGAAAAAAAAAAAAAAAAAAAGCAGGTCCTGAGGCATTTGGTCGGGGCAGACATTAGTTCTATTTAGGGCTTAAACCAGCCCACAGTTAATTGTAGGTCTCTTGCACTAGCTTGTAGGAGCAGTAAAAGCATGTAATTCAAGCTAATCTGATGGGCAAATGAACTGGGTGCTTGGTGCCAAGTGAGACCGTGAAACAAAAGGACACATGTGTTTTCAGGAAAAAAAAAAACAAAACTCCAACACAACATAGTTTCAACTGTTGCGCACATGAAACCCTGGAGAATTCTTTGGAAGTTTTGTCATTTTAGAAAAGGACCTTTTGGGGGGTACAGCGAGGAACCTCTGGAGCCCAGAGCTCTCAGTTACCTGGGCAGTGAAGCACGTGGCCTGGAATAATTGGGGGGCAGCTTTCTGAGAAGGTTTATTTCAACTGATTGTCAAAGCTTTCTTTATAAAGCGCCTCTGTCTGATAGGTCTTTGCATTCATTTTCCTTGACTGTGCATTAGAATCAACCCAGGTCCCATCCCTGGTAATTCTGATTTAATTGATCTGGGGTGGGGCTCAGGAAGCATTGCTTTCTAAAAGTCCCCCCAGAGGGTTTGCAATGTGACGATGACAGTTCGGATTCAGAACCCCTGATCTAACAGCAGATATGGCTTAAGGAGGGTGAGCTAGTGGTTGAGGTGAATGGCCTTACTTTTAGCTACCTGCAAGGGAAGTGACGCACAGGCAACCACGAGGTTGTAAATGAGTACTTGACCCTTTGCAATGATGCCATCTTGTCCATGTTGTGGGATTTGTGTTCCTGGGGCGTTAATGCACAGGTGATTTTTCTAATGTCATTTGTCCAGAGACTGACTTCCTTAAGCAGAAATGTAATGTGACCCTAGATCACAACAGCTCTAATGTGCTACCTGCCAGAGCAAGTCCTCCAAGGAGATGGCCCTGACCTTCCTCCTTTGATCCTGAGTCTCATCAGGCCTTAGTACGTCCTTTCCCTGGCAGGGCTGCCCTCCTGGGGTCCAAGGTGTGAGTATCTGTTGGTAAGTTGCCTTTAGGATAGTAAAACAATCAGGCAGTTTAATCATTTAAGTCAGAAATTATCCATTTCAGCAAAAATGTGTTAAGCCAGTAGTTTAAAAAATATGTTAAAACAGTAGTCAGTGTGCTTTGAATACATTTTGCTAACTTAAACCAATTATGTAAAAGCTGTGTTAAAATCAGGCCTTTGGTTTTTACCATTAAAAGAAAAACTTGAGAAGGGAAAAAAAATTTAATGCCAAAAATGTATAATTTGGACTGAACTACAGGATTAGAATCCTCAAAAATTGGAGGCAGAAAGTTAAATAGTAACTCAAACATAAGCTATTACATGGCTTGAAAATGAGATTTTTTAAAAAACATACTACTGATTAATAGGGTTCATCAGAAAGGACACTAGAAAGAGAAGGCAGTCTTGTCTGTTGCAGACTAAATATTAACCCCACATTAGAGAAACAATGGATATATTGTTTTTATACTCTAGATGTTTATATATATATATACTCCAGAGTATAAAACAATGGGTATAATGTTCTATCCTCTAGATGTTATAAGTGGAAATTGAAGTAATTACTATGCCTTCATACTGAATTAGCAAGTCAACATAAAAATTGTAAATGTAAAAATTGTGATCTCACTGGAGGGCATAACAAGCAACATCATCCATGCCCTCAGGTGTGCAGTTAAGGTTCTTAGATCAGGTAAACAAGGTATGGGAAGGTGGATGGCAAAAACAACTTCTTAACAAACATTTAAAATAGGAACAAAACATTCATATACAGATAGGAGCTTGTGAGTTGGTAACTTTGGTAATTTTGCTAGTATTTTAATTTACATGAATTTCCCAGAGGGATCTGAACAACAGGACTGAGAGGGCTCCATCCCAGGGTCCAAGAATAGTTCATTCCTCCCTCCCTCAATAAATATCCTTGGAACACCTACTCTGTGCCAGGTGACACCACAAGGAACATTTATGGAAGTAGGACTCTATGTTAGTCAGGGATCTCCAGAGAAACAGAGCCAATAGGACGTGTTTATCTGTCTCCATCTCTATATCTGTCTCTGTCTCTGTCTCCATCTCCCTATCCATCTCCATCTCCGTCTCCATATCCATCTCCATATCCATCTCCGTCTCCGTCTCCATCTCTATATCCATCTCCATCTCTGTCTCCATCTCCGTCTCCCTCTCCATCTCCATCTCCATCTCCACATCCATCTGCGTCTCTGTCTCCATCTCCATCTCCATCTCCATCTCCGTCTCTCACTAGATTTCCATTCTGTCTCTTGGGAGGAAATTGTATGTGAGAAAGATCCCCTTTTTTCTGTTAAGACTTTCAACTGATTGGATGAGGTCCACCCACATCATGGAGGGTAGTCGGCTTTATTCAAAGTCTAATGATTTAAATGTTAATCTCACCTAAAAAATACCTTCACAGAAATATCTAGAATAATGTTTCACCAAATATCTGGGTATTATGGTCTAGACAAGTTGACACATCAGATTAACCATTCACAGAGAGACTCCTTGTTGTGTGTAGGATAAAAGAGTCAGGATTCTGAGTGGTGGGATCCTTGGCCAACCTTGCTGTGCCATGCATACCCCTCTCACGCTGTCATTCCCAGGGAACATTTGATGATGCTCCCTGAGGGCCCATCAGCTTGGTGGATGGGTGTTACCAGATGAGGCTCAGTAGGCAAGGAAGGGGGCTGATCTTTCTCACATACAATTTCTTCCCAAGAGATAGAATGGAAATCTAATGAGAAAAAATTAGCAGAACAAGTGTGGCATTCAGAAAGCAGGAGGAACCTCTTTTGTTACTTCTTTGTCCAGCAAATTATTCTCATCACTAAGTTTATTATGCAATCACATTTTGACTCTCAGCTAGAAGTGTTTTCTTCCCCGCATTTGACTAGGGGTGTCTGGTGGTCATTATTGTAACATAAATAGGACAAGTAAAAGTGTAGCTGGTGATGCAAGTTGATTAAAGGAATTGTTTCTCATAATATTTGTATGCTTGAACTTAATTTTTCTAATCGTTTCTGTATGATAGCATTTGAAAATTTGGGAACATGGAGCAAAAAATGTGTTCCCACCATAATAGCACAATGATTTGTACTTTTGTGTGGTCACTTTTAGTCCTTTTTCAGATACATACATTTGCTTGCATGATTATTATAGAGTCCATATATTTTTATTCTTTCCCCATTAACATTTTATCATAATTACATTTCCATGTCTTTTATAATTAGTCTTTATGGAGTCATAACATTTCATCAAAGGGATGTAGCATAATTTAATTAACCAACCCGTATTGTTGCTTATCGAAGATGCCTCAAGTCTTTTGCCGTTACAAATCGTGTTGCAGTGGTTTGCATTTCTTTAGGATAAATTCCTACAAACAGGATCCTGAGCCAAAGGACATGAACATTTTATGGCATTTAACACATGCTGCTTTTGTTGGATTTGATTGGATTGTGTGGATTTTTCTAAGTTTTTTTGTTTGTTTCTTTTTTATTTCTTTGGTAATGACCTTATATTACCACCTCTGGTTTCCAACAACAGATGGCCATCCCAACTTCCTGATTCCTTCAGTGATATCTTTCTGACAAAAATAGCCTTTGAGGCTAAACATGTCCATACCTAGTCCTAGCTTGAGAGAGATTTATAGCTTGGAAAATCTGAGTAGAATCTCAGCAGTCATTTTTCAACCGAGAGTGGAAAAAAACTACATTTCACACTTAAAAGCAATTTGGAATTTATTTTTGGTTCTTTGATAATTCAGGGAGATTTGGAAATGCTTCACATCTTATTGCTTCTCAGCATAATGGAAGACGAGCCCCAGGTTGAGAAGTTTAAGGAGGAGTAGTTAGAATTTGGAGCAAACATTTTAGAAGACAGAAGTTAATGGTGCTATTATCTCTTTAAAAAGAGTTTATTTTTATTCTGTGTTGCAATCTTTGGAGCTTCATGTTAAACATCAATGTTAGTTCTACTTTCTTTGGTGTAGTCTGGTAAATATGATTCAGGCCTCATTTTAATACAAGGAAGTAATGTATTTAAAGAAGTCAATTTAAAAATTGATGTTAGGCATGGTGCTAAACTTAAGTATGAGGAGTAAATTACTTGTATTGTGGGAAGATTATTTATACTTGAACCCATATGTTTTTTCACGTCTCACATAAATGGAATCATACACGAGGTGGCCTTTTGTGACTGGCTTTTTTCATCTAGCACAGTGTTTCTGAGGCTCGCCCATGTTGTAGCGTGTATCAGATCTTAGTTCCTTTTCATAGCTGAAGTATATAGATATGCCACTCTTTATTTATCCACCCATCAGTTGATGACCTGCTTCCACTTTTCAGTTACTATGAATCATGCTGCTATCAATGTTCATATACAAGTCTTGGGTGGATATATGTTTTCATTTCTCTGGGATACCTACCTAGAGGTGGAATTGCTGTGCCCAATGGTAAGTCCATGTTATCTCTTTAAGAAACTGCCCATATGTTTTGTGGCTCACACATGGAGATGGACAGGGTTATGTGTAGGTCTGTTCGTGTCAGTTTGGGTGAAGGGAATGACCCAGGTTGAGGGTAAAAAAGTAAAGTGGTAGAGGAGTACCTCAGACCAAGGACATTTTAACGAGGAAGGTTTTCCATAATAAAGTGTTCGTTCAGAACAATCTCTTCAGTTTTTAAGCATATTTACTTGTGTCATAGTGAAGTTGAAGTAAGATATTAGTGGTCTGAAAGCTTTTCTGTGATCCATGTGTGAAGCTCCCTATAATTTTAAATGCCTCATTGACTTTTTAGGAATTAGCTTTTGCGTTGGAAAGCAAATACCTACCACCCCTATCCCCTCCTCAAGCTTTTCTCAATGAATATCCTGTTTGGGCCTTCTAATAAAAACAATCTCTGTGCCTGCCTTCTGTTAAATACACTAATGTTGATTCCTTGAGACCCAGTGAGGGAAACCAACAGTTCACCAAATGTTTGAACTCTCCCTGAATTCTGCTGTGTATGTGAAGATTATAATAAAATTGGTTTATTTTACGCAAAATCCCTTTAATAACACGGGAGACAGTGTTTGGGGAACATTTCTGAAGTTGACATTTAATAAATTTAAGAAGATATACTATAAGTATGTTAATGTTACTATCAGATGCTTAATTTTTTTACTTTTAAATATCTGAATATGAATACCTTAGGAATTTGATATTAGCCTCGGTATTAAACCCAAGATGGTAAATTCACATGAACGTTGGCCATGAGGATACCTTTTCCACTTCTTTAGTAGAAAGTTGATACCTGTGTAATTATAGTCCTAGGTGGCATTAACTACAGAATTGAAGGTTTGGCTTCCTTCTGGCAAACAAACCTCAGTTTTTGACTTGACGCTCGTACTGCTTGCTTGTGTAATCACGCTACATGTGAGGGGTGGAAATTAGGGTGTAGGGTTGCTGATTTATATTCCATGAACTGAGTTTTTCTGTGCCAGCCCAGAAAAATCTTAGCATTGATGAAGTGTCCAGTTTTCTTGTGGCTTCTCTAGGCCCTGTAAGTGATCCAGGAGAGGCAGATTTTGGTACATTCCAGCATAAGGTCTAATTATGGATGTAATGATTGGTGAACATTTAAAGCAAAAGCCTAAATACTAAACCTAGACCTCTTGTTTTTAAATTAAAAGGTCAGTAACCCAGTGTCAACAGTTTTAGACAGCTTGGGTTATACCTCTAAGAAATAATCGAAGTCAGCAAGAAAAAACAAACCCAGACCATTCTGCTGCTTATAAGTGAAGGAATCCAGTTGTCTTACGTGTTGTAACTGACACGATTTGACATGCTCATATTTTTTTTAAGTCTTTGGGTTTTGAATAATTGCTTCTTGTAGAAAGCCTATATTTTCTGTACTCTGTGGTTGCCAAGCTGTACTTGACTTTTAAAAGAGAGTCGAAGGAATGTATCCTTGTGAGAAATTGCTGCTTTGTGTACAAATGAGAGGTTTCATGATCTTTGAAGCTACGAAGGCCAAATCTGGCTTAGAAACCCCATGACCAGGCTGCATTTTATATTCTTCATTGCTTTACTCAACTGAACTGTCCTTTTGTTGGAAGTGAAAAAAAAAAAAAAAAAAGATGTAGTGAAGTGTTGGGGTTTAGAGAAATGATTTTTCCCACTTGGCTCCAAAAGCAGAAAGCTCTTCCTGACCATTGCAGTCCAGAAGTCAGGCAGAATGGCAAGCAGCTCCTGCCCTAGACCCGTGGTTCTCAGCTGGGGAAGATTTTGTCCCCCAGGAGCCATCAGGCTATGTCTGGAGAGATTTGGGGTTGTCATAACTGGAGGGGAGTGGTGCTTCTGGCATTTAGTGGGGAGAGACCAGAGATGCTGCTAAGCATCCCACACTGTACAGGACAGCCCCCCACTACCAAGAATTATTCAGGTGGAGAGATGCTGACTTGGAGAGGTTACTCTTAGGACCAGGTGTGAAGTTTCCTGTTCTACTGTTCACAGAGGGACGGAGAACAGAAAAGAAGATCCAGTGTCTTTTTTCCAATAAAACATTCGCTTTTATGTGGCACTTCATTTCTTGGGGCTGCTCTTAAAGAGAGCGCTAGGATAAGAAATGTGAAGCCAGCTCCCCACGTGCAGAAGTGCCGTGGAGCCAAAGGACACACAGGCACACCGCTGGTGTCACGTGACTGCAGCCCTCTCCCTCCACTGCTCAGCGAACCACTGGCAGGATCCTACAGGCCTGGACTTAATTTCTTCCTTTGTTTGTCAAATGTTTCGTAAAACGCTTTTGCCTCAGGTTAACATTCTTCTTCTTTGTTGAAAAAAAGAAGGTTTTTTTGGTGAGGAATTATCCTTTAAGCCTTCACCTTTCTTGGAAGGGAAACACTTTGACAAACAGATTATAAAGTCCTATCCAAAGTCACCGTAACCTCTAGTCTGTTTGGAACCTTGCTGACATGTGAGTGTTTCTATTTTCCTTAGCCATGTCTACAGGGAAGCACAACTGCTTTCACCAGTTTTCCAGAGTCAAAATGTCCAAGCATTCCGGGGGCCAATTGTGGTTTGTGAAGAAACGTGTAACCCCAGTTGGCCTCCTCCCCAGTTTCTGAGCCCTGATCCCACTGCTGATTCTTGGGGTTACTCCAGGCAGGAGAAAAGTGAATGAAACTCATTCATACTAAGATGTTCATGTTCTTGCTGACTTCGCTCCTTCACTTTTTAACAAAAGGCTTAGAGAGAACGACACAAGCTAAAAGGGTGATTGTCCGCCATGGTTGTTTCAGAAGTTGTTGGCGGTGGTGGTGGTTGGGTTGGGGGGAGACGTCTTGGGACCTGGAAGCCTTCTGCATCTCCTTAACATCCCCAGATCAGGCCAACCTACTTAGCATTGTCTTTATCAGCAAATATTTACCGTGCTACCCAGTGCCAATCACTATGAAAAATGGGAAAGTGAATTAAATGTGTTTTCTGCCATGTGCTTTGTTAAGATTACCTATTTAATTTTCCAAAAAATCCTACGAATAGAGAACTTTTATTATTTTTGTTTTGCAGATGAGGAAACTGAGGCTTAAGAAATTAATCTGTCGAAGGTTATAGAACTTCTAAGTATCTAATCTGGATCTGAACTCAGGCTGACACCTTTGTATTTTCTAGATTCTGCCATAGAGTAGGAGCTCAGCATATGTCCCCTGTGCTGAAATTTTGTCCACACACCAAGTGGAAGCGTATATATGAATTTAACTTATAATTTCAACTACATTTGCTGAGCATTTGAAACTAATGATCAAATCTCAGGGATCTACAGAGGGTGTTAGATGGCCAAGGAGCCTCTGTCCTCCTGCCTGTCCAGAGGTGTGTCTTGGAAATGAGACCATCTTGCTCAATGAGTGATTCTGATCCTTAAGGATAATTTTGCATCTTGGACCCTGAATTCAAACCGTCTACTTTACCACGGTTCTCAACTAAAGAATTAGGGACCTGGTTTGCGTCAATATTGGAGGAAATCCTGGTTGGGTTGCCCTTCTGAAGACATGGCCTGCCTGCCTCCAGTAGACACAAGGATGCTTCAGAGCTGTGCAGTCTAGGACTTTAGTTGGCTACTGGGCACTTGAAATGTGGCTAGTCTGAGTTTAGATGTGCCGTAGGTATAAAGTACACACTGGATTTTGAGAACTTAGTACCACCTCCAAAAAAGTAAAGTATCTCATTAGTAATTTTTAATGTTAGTTACATGGTGAAATGATATTTTGGATACATTAGGTTAAATGAAATATATTATGAAAATAAATTTGACCTGTTTCTTTTTACACTTTTAATGGGCAAACAGAAAATTTTAAATTACATATGTGACTCTCATTATATTTCTATTGGACAGCGGTGGGCAAGTTAGTGAGTTTTCAAGGAAAATGTGACTGTATGTGTTAACTTTCAAACCTAACTTCCCGCACCAATCCCAAATGAAAATTCAGCTGTTTTATAATTTTCAAACTAATCCTGCAGAGCAGGTGTTGTTGCATTTTTATAAATGAAAAATTCAGTGTTTTGGTGAGGTTAGATTATTAAGGCAAATTCTTACCACTGGCATTGGTCATGCTGGGAGTTGAATTCATATCTGTTTGAATTCAGTCCTGGTCTCTTTCCCTTATAGTTTGTGAGAAACAAACCTAGAGTAAAAGGGGAGGAAATGTGGCCACCAGCTTCCTGATAGTTTTCTTATCACTGCTACTTACTTAAATGCAGAAGGCGTACAAATTCCAATGAATTGAGGGTTTCGGTTAGTTGATTTTCAGTTAATCCAGATTTCATGAAATATTTCAATTTTTATTTCTTCATAAAAGTTAGGGGCAATACAAGAAATGGCAGCTTTAAAGATGACAACTTTCCCGGGCTTCCCTGGTGGCGCAGTGGTTCAGAGTCCGCCTGCCGATGCAGGGGACACAGGTTCATGCCCTGGTCCGGGAAGATCCCACATGCCGCAGAGCGGCTGGGCCAGTGAGCCATGCATGGCCACTGAGCCTGCACGTCCGGAGCCTGTGCTCCGCAACGGGAGAGGCCACAACAGTGAGAGGCCCGCGTACCACAAAAGAAAAAAAAGATGACAACTTTCCCCCCTGTTTTATTGAGATATAATTGACATATAACATTGTATTAGTTTTAAGTGTATAACATAATGATTTGATATACATGTATATTGTGAAATGATTATCACAAAACATTTAGTTAGTATCTATCACATCAGATAGTTACAAATTTTTTTCCTGTGTTGAGAACTTTTCAGATCCACTGTCTTAGCAACTTTCAAATATACAATATGGTACTGTGAATTATAGTGACCATGCTGTATATTACATGTATATTGCAACCTCTTATTTTTCATTGTAGAACGAGCTTATAGCTGCAGTTCATCACCTGTGTATTCTTTAATCTCTGTCAGAGAGGACTCTGTTTTGGGGACTCTGCACCAATTTTGGTTTTGTTCCATGAGCGTCTAGAAGTTAAGAGGGGTTTTCAGCTGACTTTGTCACAGTCCCCGCTGTACGTGCCTAAGGTGTGTGTCTACACAGCACAAAGTACAGCTGAGGCTTGGCAGCTATTCACTTTCTATGGTATAGACCAAGTGGGTGGCACTTGTTTATTTGTTGTTTTTAATCTCCAGCTAAATGTGAATAGAAGCTAGCTTTTTTGTTCTATAATGTTTGGGACTGGGATATTTTTTTTTAACATCTTTATTGGAGTGTAATTACTTTACAGTGGCATGTTAGTTTCTGCTTTATAACAAAGTGAATCAGCTATACATATACATATATCCCCATATCCCCTCCCTCTTCCATCTCCCTCCCACCCTCTCTATCCCACCCCTCTAGGTGGTCACAAAGCACCTAGCTGATCTCCCTGTGCTATGCAGCTGCTTCCCACTAGCTATCTATTTTACATTTGGTAGTGTATATATGTCCATGCCACTCTCTCACTTCATCCCAGCTTACCCTTCCCCCTCCCCGTGTCCTCAAGTCTATTATCTACAGCTGCGTCTTTATTCCTGTCCTGCCCCTGGGTTCTTCAGAACCATTTTTTGTTTTTAGATTCC
>RJWK010047398.1:0-17307 GCA_004363435.1 Platanista minor
GGGGCTGAGGGGCCCATGCTCCACAGTTAGCGTTCCCTTTCTAGGGTGCCACTGCCGTCCGTCCCACCCCAGGTAAAACCCTAGACCCTCCCTTGGCCTTGCCCCGACCCTGCGGTCCGCTGCACCCTCCCTGACAAGCCTTGCAAGGTCCTGAACACTCTGGCTCCTGCAGCCCCATGTGTGTCCCGCCAGACTGAGCTTTCCCATCCCTTGTGCACACAGTGGACCCTGTCCTCCGCTGCTCAGCCTCCACACACACAGCGTCCTGAGCCAGGAAGAGCCCTCACCCGCCACCCGCTGCTCCGCCTGGGGTCCTGGTAGAGGGTGTGTGCCTTCCAGGAAGCTTCCCGCCTTGGGCGCTGGGGCTCGGGCTCTGCTCGCCAGCCTCTGGCGCCTGATGCACCCCTATGACTGTTCCTAACACCAGCCGTCGTCCTTGTCCGTGTCCCCCCGCGTCCCTGGCCCTCACCTGGGTGCGTCATATAGTTGGCTTCAGTTCACGGATTGAAGTGACCAGCCTCGGGGAGGGGGTCGCAGGGGGGCTCCTGGGGGAGGACAGACCTTCCCGTGGGCGGCTGCTTTGGGGTCTACATTGCGGTCCCCGTGCAGCCCAGCTGCCCCATCCGTGGTTTGGTGAATAAGACTTTTGAGGTCCAGAGAAAATCTCGAAAGAGATTAAAACCGGTGAGGTTTTAAAATCACCATTCTTTTTTTTAAAAAAACAAAACTCTGTAGTAAGTTGTCTTATTAGCTATGTGGCTGTGTTTAAAGCCTCAGTAAGGGAGCTTGGTCAGGCCGAATCCTTAGGCTTCGGCCTGCAGACACCATGTCCCTTGGGGGCCCTGGAGGGGACTGAGCCGTCAGGCCGCTGCTGCAGGGCCCTGGCTGGACTGTTTTACTGTTGGGAACCTGAGGTCAGGCCAGGGGAAGTCACCCCTTTGGGGGACTTGGGCCCGTGGCTGCGGCTCTGTGCCCTCGGCACCAGTGAAGCAGGACCAGCCCTGGCACCTGTGGGGACAGGCAGGCAGGCGTCCACCACGAGGCAGGCAGCTGGCGGGGGCCCAGGGCACTGCAGGTGGCTGCCTCTGAGCTCAGCGTTGGAGGCCACGCAGGAATGCGTTCTCTTCTGATTTTATCTTGAGAAAAGCCAGAAATCCGGCTGAGTGAACACTCCTGGTACCTAGTTCTCACTTGAGAAAGAGAAAGAAGATGGTGGCCACTGCTCTGTGTAGACCAAACAGAGCCACGTGGGCTGGACTCAGGCCCTCCGCCTCAGGTGTGCACCTTGCCCGTGGGTGGGCTTCCAGAGCAGGGCTGTGGGGGCAGCGGGAGGGGAGGGGGGTGACCGGGTCTCTCCTCCTGAGCCCCAGTTTTCTCTGTCTGACGGGGGGCTTGGCTTGGTAGTCAGGATTCCAGACAGGCCACAGGTCACAACCAGCCAGGGCACTTTTTGAAGTCCCGTTTCAGGGGCCGCACTGCTGGCTGACCCTTTGAATTCTCGGGATCTCCAGACTTGGGTGGGAATCGGCTGCCGACTGTCCCAGGGGAGTCTAGGGACCAGCCCGGTTTGGGGGCCACGTGCCCCAGGCCCTCTGCAGTTATCTCGTGTCTGTCACCTGGGCACCACCGCATGAGGGAGGAGCGGTGTCAGTGTCCGGCCAGAGGGTCCTTGTCTCTTTTGAGCCCAAAAGTTAGGGGCGGGGAGGTAGAAAGCTTCCAGCTTTCCTTTAAAAACCTATTTCTAGACAGTTCTGAGTCACGTGTACGTGGCTTTTCTGCACTGAAATTGTCACTTGGGTGTGTTTGGGGTCTCAGTGGCTCCGTATCCTGCCATCCCCAACCAGGATCTGAAACCTTACCTGAGGGTTGGGTCCAGCCAGCCCGGCTGAGACAGTTTGTTGTAAACTGGTGCCCACCCGGGCCCTGGTCCCGCTCCCACAGACCTTGCGGTCCACGTGGCAGACAGAGCAGCCCTCAGGAGTCTGGGTTTCTTTAAAAAGCCTTCCCTGGCTTGGTAGGGGTAGTTCAGAGTGTGTGCACCTCCTACGTGCCAGGTGCTGTTCTGGGGCCTAGATTTCACGGGACAGACATTCCCACAGATGGTGGCGAGGTGGTGGCATACCACTGTAGAGAGGTGCGGCAGGGGAAGATTGGGGTGGGGGTGGGGGGAGCTGGGGTCCTCGCTGAGACTCGGGCAGCCTTTGAGCAGAGACCTGAAGGAGGTTGAGGGAGTGAGCCAGGTGGACGTCTGGGAAAAGACACCGGCAGAGGGAAAGCACGTGCAAAGGCCCTGCGGTTGGAGTGTGTCAGGAATGTGGAGGAACAGCCAGCAGGCCAGCAGGGTGGGGGCATGGAGGAGGGGTAGCAGGGGGACAGCCAGTCCTGCAGAGCCTTCCGGGTCACTGTGAGGCCTTGGCTCTAAGCCCCATGAGGGACAGCAGAGGAGGGACCTGGTCCAAGTTGTGTGTTAACAGATCCCAGCTGCTGAATGGAGGAGTGAGAGGGGCCGGATAGCCTGCTGGAGAGGCTGTGGCCATAAGGCAGGGAAGAGGTGAGGCCTGTGCAGACTGGGCTAGTGGGGGGTAGGCTAAGCAGTCAGGTGCTGGCTCTGTTTTGAAGGTGGAGCGGCCCAATTTGCTGACAGACGGGGAGTTGGGTGTGAGAAAAAGAGAACTGTCAAGAGCGACCATCAGATTTTTGGCCTGAGCAGCTGGAAGGATGGAGTTGCTCTCGGCCGAGATGTGGCGGCTGCAGGGGTGGGTGGGGGCCACGCAGGAGCTCGGTGGAGCCTGTGTTCCAGGGGTCTGCTGGGCAGCAAAGAGGGTGCGCCTGGGGCTGGACACCCGTTTATTCAGTCCCTTTGTGATCACCGTAGAGCCTCATCAAAGCAAGTTTAGGAACTGGGTAAAAGCAGGAACTCCCGTGACTCTCCTGAGCCCGCCAAGCCGTAGGGCCGCCTCCAGATTGTCCAGAAAGCTCGTCACCTCCCTCATTTTGGATATGGGGCTCCTCGTTAAGCAGCCAAAAGGGACCTTGGATGTTTAGGTGGGTGTTGAGGTGGATGTGGCTCCAGCCTCCCCCAGCCCCTCTGTCTGAGGCCTCGGTGGTGTCTGGAGGCCCTGAGCGCTCCCCGTGGACTCGCCCGCTCTGCGCCTCCATCCACCCTCCCCAGATTTCCACCAGCCCTGCAGGCTGAGACGCACCCACTCCTGCTCACCGCCCCCTCCTGAGGTCCTTCTAGGTCACACTGACCCAACCTGCCCACCAGGGGAGGTGCCTAGCATTGCCCGGCCTCAGTCTAGGGGCTCCCCAGCTTCTCCTCCCTGGGAGGGAAGGGCTTAGGCGTGTCCGCCGGGATCCGTAAGTCCCTTCGGTTGCCAGCTAGGCATCCATCTTCACTGAGGACCACTTACCAACTGTGGTCCAGGCTGCGAGGCTTTAGTCCTCCCTGGAGGTGCTGCCTCCACCCAGACCAGGGGCGAGGGTGGGTGAGCGGCGTAGGTGCGGCCTCCCCGGTCCCCTGGGGAAGCCCTCTGCCCCCTTCTTGCTGGCACACCAGCTCTTTGTCCCTTTACGCACTCACTTCTCCCTTCACATCCACCCCATGTCCTTGTATGTCACTCCTCGGGGCCAGGCATGTGTCAGAGTGGGAAAGACTGGGGGAATGACCTGCACTTGCATCCTGACTCTGCTCCAAGTTCTGCATTCTTGGGTGAGCCCTGAACCCTGAGTCTCCATTTTCCCATCAGCGGAGGGGGGAGAGCCATGCCTTCTCCACGGGGTCACGGCAGGGATTAAATACATGGACTTAGCTTGTGCCAGGGCTCCCACGTGGCACGCTGGGTGGGTGTATGTGGGTGACGACCCACCCCAAGCCACAGCAGTCCCTGAAGACTGGTTTTCCAGACCCTGATGGAATGCCTGCACTGCCCCGAGGCAGCCCTTCCCCAGTAGCTGAACCGCTAAACGCCTCACCTCCCGAAGCCTCTGGGCTGCCCTCACACTGCCTGTGGCCCCGCAGACCTGCCTGCCCTTGTTGCCCCAGGATGGAGGACACGGCCACCAGTTCCTTGCCCCCTTCCCCTCCCCTCCAGACCGTGCCTTGGTCTGCCTGCGTTCCTCCCCCAGAACCTGGTGCAGGGCAAGGCCGTCCCCTCCCCGTGCTGGACGACACACCTCTGTTAACATGGCCTAGGCAGCAGAGTCACAGGAGCCCAGGGGGAGCTTGCGAGGGCTTGGGCGTCAGTTGTCTCTGGCCTGGGCTCCCTTTCTGGAAATCAGAAACCCTGAACAGGGCATGGCGGAGGCCACGAGGCCTGGAGGCGTGAGGGCTTGTGTGTTTGGGAGGCCGTTTTGCTCGGGCCTGTGCGTATTGCCGGGAGTCTGGAGGGAGGCTCTGGCCTGGGCGCCTAATCTCGGGCAGGCCTGCAGATTGCTCTTCCTCTGTGTGGGGCCGGCCCACTCGGAAGAGGGTGGCTTTTCCGTGTCGTGTGACCACAGCTGGCACCGCGCAGCCCGGGCTGGCTTATCTCATGACCACGCGTGACCCTGAGACCCCCAGGCCCTGAACCCCAGCTCTGCCCCCAGCATGTCAACTGCACACACTTCCTCTGGGCCGCCAGCTGGCAGGTGCACCCGCCTGGGGTCAGGTCCCCTGCATGGGTGACCTTGGCCCAGTGACTCAGCTCCACCAGCCCCACGTTCCTCATCTACAGAAGGGACAGTGGCCTAGCACCCACCCCACCCCCCGCCTCGGTCCCCAGGGATGGTGGTTGGGTTACAGACCACGTAGGTTAAACACCCAACACAGCTCCTGTACCCTGCAGGTTTACAGAGGAGAGTTGCTGCTGTATAACCCAAACCCGTGTGTGTGTGTGTGTGTGTGTGTGTGTGTGTGTGTGTGTGTGTGTGTGTGTGTGTGTGTGTGTTTCACTCAGAAGTCATAGAAGCACAGGGCACACGTCTGTCGGCTCTGAGGCCAGGCTGCCTGGGTTCTGATTTCACTCATGAGCTGTGTGACCTCAGGATGGGCCCAACCTCTCTGTGCCTGTGGGGTGTGTTGGGCGGTCAAGAGGACTAAATGAGCTGCACGTACAGCTTAGGACACCACTGACTATGCAGACATTAGTAGTATTTCTGTCATCGGCATCATCAGTGTTGGGGGTGAGCAGTGGGTCCCTGCTTCTGCCCGGAGCCCCCTCTAACATCTTTCTTTTTTTTTTTTTTTGCGGTACGCGGGCCTCTCACTGTTGTGGCCTCTCCCATTGCGGAGCACAGGCTCCAGACACGCAGGCTCAGCGGCCATGGCTCACGGGCCCAGCCGCTCCGCGGCATGTGGGATCCTCCTGCACCGGGGCACGAACCCGTGTCCCCTGAATCGGCAGGCGGACTCCCAACCACCCTCGCCACCAGGGAAGCCCTAACATCTTTCTTAAGAAAAGTCATTCATGACCTCACAGGCCATAATTAGACATCCGTGGCCCAAGAGGCTGAGGGCCCCCTGCCCTGACTCTCCCCAGCTAGAGTCAGGATGTGGCGTCTCGGCTGTGGGGCCTGGGCCCCTTTCTAGGACCCTCCTGCCTTCCCCTGGGAGCCCCTTACCCGCATCCGTGGCTCAGTGCTGCAGGGGGTGTCCGCAGAAGGAGGGGCCCTATAGCAGGCAGGGTAGGTGACCCACCTCTAACTGCTGGCACATGCAGGCAAGGCCCTGTCAGTCAGAGAATAACTGGAGACAGCAATCAGAAAGCGCTTTTATGAGCCGAGCAACTTTTAAGGACTTTTCCTGTACCGACTCTGTAGAGCCTCACAGCAGGCATGTGAAGTTGGCTTTCTAATCGCCCCCATTTTACAGGAAATGAAACTGAGGCACGGAAGGATTCCTGCCTGTGGTCACACAGCTGGTGAGCAGTGGAGAAAGAATTCCAACCCAGACGTCTGGCTAGGAGGCGGCGGCCAGGAGCCCGTCCAGCCCCTCGCTTGGCAGAGAGGAGGCGGAGAGGCTTCAAATGTGTCCTCTGTTCTTATGTGGTTTCCGTCATCCCAGGGCTGTCGGAAGCTCTGGGCGCTGTGATCCAGCCATTTCCCCACGTAAACATAACACAGACCAGCCTCTAGTGCAAGAAGACATGTTTGGAAAACTGGAGAAGGGGAGGAGGAGCCTGTGGTAACTCGGAGACGCAGAGCTTGGAGTCCCCAGGCTGGTGTGGGTAGGGCCGGGCCACTAGGGCCACTGTGGACGCCTCTGTGTGCAGCTCCCCCTGCTCTCCAGCACCCGCTGCTCTGCAGCTCCCCCACACACACAGCCCCCTCCTGCTCTCTAGCCTCGGGGCCCCGTTGTGCATGTGCGGAGCTTGGCCTCTCGGGAAGGAGCCAGTCTTGGGTCCCCGTCTTTGCCGGAGGCTGAGGCTTTCAGGGACTCAGCCCTCACAGGGCGGGACTCCCAGTGGGGTGGATGGACCCCGCACACACCCGCCCAGGTGATCTCCACGGTGACCGGGCGTGTGGGAGCGGGTGCCGCAGCAGGCAGGGGTGGCCTTGTAGAGGAAGTGGGACTTGAACTGATACCTGGGTGTGGCCTCAGAGGCCAAGAAGTGCAAATAAGGGCAGTGGGGTGCAGATGGATGGCGGCTTCTAGCCAGTGCAGGAGTCCTTCAGCCACACCTCTGACAGGTGTCTGACCTGCCGCGGCTTGCACACCTCCAGTGACAGGGAGCTCATCACCTCCAGAGCAGCCCTGACCGCATGAGAGCATTTCTTCTCGAGCAGGGCGATGCAGGTCATAGTTCTGTCTGCAGCAGGATCTGCTCTGTCCTCTGCCTGTCAGCCCGTCAGAGGCTTGACCGCAGGCCTCATATCCCCTCTGGCTGCTCTTCTCCTGGCTACACGGTCTCAGCCCTTGGTGGGAGGTTGCCTTGTGCTGTAATTGGGGTTGGCAGACGGGGCCCCTCTCGCCCCCAGCTGGCGTCCATCGTGGTCGTGTGGTGCGCCGTGCTGGCAGACGTGCAGAAGGGAAGTCTGTGGTGGATTAGCGACGTCTGCCCTGGGCTGGCGGGAGAAGGTGGGAGCAAAAGCGCCCGGGCTTAAGAACCCATCTGGGGCTCAGACGGCCTTCCGCTCTGATCCGACACCTATAATGGGCGGTAGGGCTGGGTCTGCTGCTGGCTCTTTACTCGTTCTTGTTAGTGACGGGCTTCTCGGCTTGTATTAAGTTCATGTCAGCCAAAAAGGTCCCCCAGTCTTTTTCATAAGAACAGCCATCAAGTTAAACCTTCCCCCATCTTGACGTTATTTCCAGTAGATTGATATATAATTAATTTAAATCAATCCCTTGTTGACAGGCATTTAGATTATTTCCAAGTTTTTATAATTAGAAACAACACTACGGTGGAATTCCTTGTACTCGCCTCTTTGCGTATTGGTCTTACTTCCTTCGCGTGAATCTCCGGAAGAGGGATTGCTGGATCAGGAGCATTTTCTCAGAGTGCTGGCACCTGCCTTAACTGTCATGGAACGTCCCAGAAACTCTAAACTGTCAGGGAATGGCAGGGACTTGGGACGGTGCCTGCCCACTCCTAGATTTGCACATGGCCCGGGAGTCTGTGCGTGATCATGAATTCCAGTGTGCAGCTGAGGACCGACTCGGGGGTGTCCGGTCCTGGCTGATGGACAAAGGCTTTGGGAGAAGCCTCCCCAAGAGAGAAAGAGGACCTGGGTGGCGAGACGTGGACCTCCCATCCGTCGAGCGCGGTGGTGAGGAAGAGGTGTGCAGGGCAGGCTGGGGGCGGGGCCAGAGATCTGTGTCCCTGGGGCAGCCTGCCGTGGGCATCCCGCTGTGGGGTGCCTGTTCTGCTCAGGGGACAGTCCCTTCTCCCCCAGGAAGGAGCTGGGGGCAGAGGCGAGTGCTAACCAGGACAGAGGGGCTTCGAGCCCTGAGCGCCAGGATGTGGGTAAACATCTCCATGGGTTCAGGTCAAGCATCTGCAGGACTGAAGGTCAATGGCCAGGCCTAGCTGCTGCCCTGAAAAATTTAGAGCAGTGTGTCCTGAGAGCATCTGTTGCTGCCCGCGCTTGTCGTCACCAGGCGTTTTCACGTCAGACGTTGTCCTTGTGTTCACCAGGCGTTTGGCTCTGGTTCAGGTGGTTCTCTCGGTGTCTAATCCTGTGTCGCCTGTGTTTGGGACCATGAAGGAGTGATTGATGGTCTCTGGCTCAAGACGGGTTCTTACACTACGTGCTCTGCTCGCTTTTGTCCACTCATTTCTTGGAGGACAGTGAGTCATGCTGGTTGCAATAGGATGGCCTGGCCATTTCTTATCAGGATGGTTTGAGATTTTGATTTGGTGTGTGCAGGGGCTGCCACATTGCGCAACTCAAGGGACCCCATTCACATAGATTTGGCAGGACTTGGTGACAGATGGAATGGGGTGAGGCCCCATTCCATCTGTCCCCAAGGGGGGTTTGGCCCTCGGGGAGGGACTTAACGTGGTGACTTAGCTCAGGACTCTGGCTCCGTCACCGCGTGGTGATGGGCGACCGTCGCCGGTTAGGTTTGGGGCAGGTGGGATGTGCTAGCCGGGGTGATGTGTAAGAAGCCACGTTCCGGGACCGGCAGGTGGCTGGCCTGGGAAGTGCCTGCACTCACTCGGCAGGTGTCACTGGGCCCTGTTAGTCTGGCACATGTGTCAGCATTTGGGGAGCATCAGCCAGCAACGCGGAAAAATGACCCATGTCCTCACAGGACTCAGATACTGATGTGGGGGGCAGGCGGCAAAGGAAAGACAGGAAGAATACATCACGCTATACAGCATGCTGGTGGTCAGACCACTGAGTGTGGGACTAGGGATGCCGGGGAGAGGGCTGCGTGGTTTTAACTCGGGTGAGTAGTGGGGGCCTCATTGGAAGGTGGCCCTGAGTAAAGACCCAAGGGAGGTGAAGGTGTGGTGCATGCTGAGATCCGGGGAACAGCGTTCCAGGCAGACGGAACAGCCAGGGCAAAGGCCCTGAGGCCTGTCTGGCCCCTTGGAGGAGAGAGGAAGGAAGCCAGTGAGGCCGGAGTAGAATGAGCAAGGGGAAGAGGCACCAGAGTGCAGTCAGCCGAGGGCAGGCCTGAAGGGCTTTGCAAGAAGGACGGTGTCTTACCAGTGTGACAGGGAGCAGGGAGGCACTCGACGTGGCTCCCGTTTGGTCAAGATTGCTCTGACTGCCGTGGGGAGAAGAGAGGCCGGGGCATGAGTGATAAATCCAGGGAGCCGCGGTGGCGGTGGCCTGGGACACCTGCTGACAAGTGGGCAGGTAGGGGGTGTTGCGAAGGTCGGGCTCCCAGGGGAGAGGAGGCTGCAGGTGACTGTCAACCCCTTCTCTTGGCCTGGAAGGAGGCCTGGCCCTCTCCGCCAGGCACCTTCTGGAACCTGCTGGCTCGAGACGGTCGGGAGCCAGGTCATGGGCAGAGCAGAAACCCTGGGCTGGCACAGCCCCAGAAAGCCCTTGCGTCCCCCCAGGCACCTCCATCCCCATCCGATCCCGAGTGCGCGCCTCCTGCTGGGGCCCAGCCTCCACACAGAGGGACTCCGCACACATGTCCTGTCCACGAGCTCAGCCGGGCGGCCAGTCTTGGCCCCTCCGCAGGGCAGAGCACGGCCGTGGGTCGGGGGCAATCCCCTGCCTGTCCTTCCTCAGCTCCCTCTGCCCCAGACCGGCCCGGCCCGGCCCACTGCGGGGGGATAGGGGAACGGCCTTTCACCTGTTGACACCCACCCGTTCACGTCGCTCCGAGATCAGGTGAGCGTGGGCGGGCTAGGGGTAAGGGGCCAAGCCCCTTCCCTGTGAGCATGGACACCCCCTTTGTCGGGGGTCGTCGGGCGCTGGGGGAGAGTCCAGGTCCCCAGCAGGAGGGGCCCGTAAGGCACGGAGGAACTTCCCGCCCCGATCTGCACGGAACCCGCCCCGTCTCCGTGGCCTCTGCAGACTCAGGGCTCAGAGACCATTTAAAATCCTGGCGAGATGAGCCCCGGCTGCTTCTCCTCAAGGACACGGTTTTGTTTGCTGTCACCCTCTTGCTGGGAAAGACAGAAGAGGCTCTGACAGAACTGCTTCCAGGGGAGGCACGGCGCAGGCGGGGCCTCGGGTCGGCCGCGGGCGCCTGGGCTCCTTCACTCTCCCCTCCAGCTGTCCGTCCCGGGTGGTGGGCTTTATCAGGAGAACGGGAGAGTCTGCAGTGCTGCCCGTCCCTGTCCCCGTCCACCACCCCACACAGGCTCACGAGGCCCCGAGGAAGCTGCTGCCGGGTGACCACGAATGGCAGGAGGGTCTCGAGTGGTGGTGGGCCTGAGGCACCGAGAGCGGCCCACCTGGGTCACGGACAGGGGCCAGGCCTTGCAATGAGCGTGAGCCCTTGACTCAAAGCCACATTGAGGCCAGGCACCCAGGACTCTTCCCCGCGGAAGGACCCTCATCACACCCCAGCCACTGGGCACCGGCTGGGATGTCCTCTGCTGCAGGAGACCTGCTGTGTGTCCCCGCGGGTCAGAGCGGAAGGCCTGCACTCTTAGACGGCCCGCCGGGCAGCACGTGCTGGGCTTCGCAGCCAGGTGGGCTGGGGTGTGCTGGCTCCAGGGCCTCTGTGCCCATGCCCCCACCCCAGGAGGCATGTTACACGCAGGGCAGGTGGCTCTGCCGGCCCTGGGAACCCGTGGGGAGAGTGGGAGCAGAGCTGGGCAGGTGGGCTGGTCACAGAGGCTGCTGAATGCAGGGCGTTCCCACTGTTCTGAAGGCGGGACTCTGGAGGACAGACTATAGCTCTCGGGGTCTGTGAGCCCTTCCCTCCTCTGGGCCACTTCCAGAGGGACCGCACCCTGGCCCCAGGGATCCGATGGACCAGGGAGTGGCAGGGCACCTCGGGAGAGGCCGCCAGAAGCTGCCAGAAACTCGGTTGCACGTTTCTCCCTTCTCTCTGTGTCCCAAGTCTTCTAAGGTCATGAGATTGGGATGAGTAAGCCACCCCTCTGTCCCCGCACCGGGCGCTTGGAAGGTTGAGGGATCTGCACAGGCCTGGGATGAGAGCGGTGGGGTGGAGGGGAGCCCCCGGTGTTGGGCTTTAATCCCGACTCACCTACGTTCTACCTGTGCAACCTCGGGCAAGGCCTGTGCTGTGTGGGCCTCAGTCTCCTCACCTGGAAAAGGGGTTAATAATCCATCCTCTGCAGGGAGACTGGCTTTAAGATTTAGAGAAAATGTGTGCACAGCTCTGTGTTTGTCTCCAAGCGGGCTGTAACCAGCAGCACAGATGGGGTGGCTTGAACATCAGGCGTTGATGCCTCACGATGGGAGGCTGGAGGCCGAGGTAAGGTGTGGGTCGGGTGGCTCCTCCTGAGGCCCCTCCTTGGCGTGTAGATGGCCCTCTTCTCCCCGCATCCTCACAAGGTCCGCCCTCTGTGTGTGTGTGTCCTAATCTCGCCTTCCGGGACACCAGTCAATTTGGTTAGGACCCTCATGACCTCATTTTAAGTCAGTTACCTCCTTAAAGACAATCTCCAAACGCAGACACATTCTGAGGTGCTGGCTGTTAGGGTTTGAAGTATGCAAATGTTGGTGGGGAGGGACCAGTTCAGCCCATAACAAACGCCAGCACAATGCCTGACTCCCCCATAGGGATGCAGTGAAGAGTCATTTTGTTAATTGTTGTTTAAAAAAAAGAAAAATGAGTGGTTTACTTAAACCAGGCAGTGGGAGTGAGGGAGAGGAGGGTACGGGACCTGCTGTCCGTCAGTGAGTGTCACTAGGCACCTGCTCTGGGCCGGGCCTGCTCGAGGTCCTGGGCTCCGCAGTGGACCCACGGGGCCGACCTTCCCGTGGGAGACGCACAGTGAACAGGGTCCTTCAGGGAGGGGTGTTGGCTGTGAGGAGGGGCAAGCTGTACAGAGAAAGTGGAATCACCGCAAGGGGAGGGGAGGGTCACGGCCCTCGGCCTCGGCCCGCCCCTGGGGACCACCTGTAGGAGGGCGGGGGGATGCCTGCGGGGCCCTGGGCTCTGGTTTCCCGCTCACCGGAGGCCCGTCCTCTCTTTGCAGTGTCGAGGGCGAGGCCCCCAGCAGCGAGACTGGCACGTCGCTGGACAGCCCCTCCGCCTACCACCAGGGCCCCTCGGCGCCCGGCTCCGGCCTGGGCCCGGACCACTGCGAGCACACGCCAGCGGGTGCCTATGGGCTGTATGCGGGGCCGCCCGGGCAGCAGCGCACGCGGAGGCCCAAGCTGCAGCACTCGACCTCCATCCTGCGCAAGCAGGCCGAGGAGGAGGCTATCAAGCGCTCACGGTCCCTCTCCGAGAGCTATGAGCTCTCCTCCGACCTGCAGGACAAGCAGGTAGGCGGCCGGCCACGCAGGCCACGTGGGGAGAGGCGTTGGGGGTTGGGGGAGGCTGCGGTGCCTGCGCGGCGTCGGAGGACACGGCCCTTTGCTGGGGCCGCCCAGGGCTGCGGGGGGGGGGGGCCCATGTGCTCCACAGCTGCGCCAAGGCAGGGGCCGTTCCCCGCGGACGTGGCCTCTGCCTCAGCCCCAACCCCGGGCTGGCTCCTCCCAACACGCGGAGGGTTCCGAGGGAGGGAGCCGATGTGGGACGTTCCTATCTGGCCTCGGCCTCTGCCCGGTTCACAGCCCTCCTCACTGGGCTCCGGGGCCCACGCTGGGTGTCAGGACCTGGTGCCGCCAGTGCGCGCGGGTTCCATGGCAACCGTTGAGGTCCTGGGATCCAGGAGAGAGCTGAACCTCGGGAGGTCTGCAGGAGGGGCCCTCGGGGAGGGGGCAGTCAGTTCACCACAGAAAGAGCACGTGCTCTGAACCGAACAGCGAGCCCGTCCCCAGCCAGTGAGGCCAGGCTGTTCATTCCACCCCTCAGTGTACAGTCCCGTGTCCTGGGGGAAATCGCCTCCGTGCAGGTTGCCCTTCCTCCCCGGAGCCTTGGCCCAGACCCACTGTGGGGCTGCACGTGTGTACAGAGCGACGGGCATGCATGGCCTGCCCCCTTGGCCTCTTAGGTTGATGGGAGAGAGGGGAGGGGTCCCGGTTGGGTGGCAGGTGGGAGGCAGAGGGAGAGAGAGCTCACGAGGGGACAGAGGCGTCTCACTCCCAGCCCCTCAGAGTGCAGGCACATAGTAGGCACTTTACTAAGAATTCTTGTGTGAAGCTCTTGACAGAAAGCTCCGGCTTCAGGAGCAACCCCCAGGCTGCCAGAAGCAGCTGTGCCGGCGTGCAGGGCCGGCCTGCCTGTCGCTGTCACCAGCTCCTGTGCGCTGAGCTGTGGGCAGTCTCCTTGTGAGCCCGGGCGGCTGCCTCTGCCCCGGCCTGGCTGCAGGACCTGCCCGGCAGCCCCTCAGACACCAGGCTGCAGAAGTCGCCTTGCCCTCTCACCTCCCACAGCTACCCTGGCCCGGACCCTCTGTTTGCTCCCCAGTCTAACTGTTTGTCTCTTACAGAGCAGAGGTCTGGGCCTGGTGTAGCCCCAGACTTCTGCGGGGAGCGGTGCGGTGTGGGTACTGCCCAGGGCGGGTCCTCCCCCGACACAGTCCGTACCGGCCCCCTCTCCCTGTTCTTGGTGCTGCCTGGTGACCTTGGACAGCCCTGCCTACCTGCCCAGGTCTTCCTCTGTCTGCCTGTGAGTTGGGACTGACGGGGGGTGGGGCCCGCAAGTGACCAGAGCCTGAAGCAGATGATCCCCGTCAGGCAAATATTTGGGAGCAAATAGACCCCCTGGCCTCGTGGCTCTTGGCCTCGTGGCCAGGCCCACGGCAGGGGCCTCTGTTCCATTTATCAGTTTCACCCACATCCAAAGTGGATCAAAAACAGTTGAGAGTAATAAACGTCTGCAGCAGGGCCACTAACGTAGAAGTGGGAAAGGTTAAAACTTCAGAGAGGCCTGTGGAGGTAATCATATGCTTCCTGCAGCCTAACGTGGCCACGGCTGTTCATTTTCATCCCTCGCACATTAGCCCGAGCCCACCGTGTGCCAGACCCCGTGCTGGGCGCCGGGGAGTCACCAGGGGACGGGGTGCGGCCCCAGCCGTCAAGCGGATGCTGTGGTCCAGAGACAGGTTAACAGTAAAGACACAGGTTAATTCCAGAGCATGATACAAACTCCGGGGATGAAGAAAGAGGGGAGAGAAGCCGAGCACCTGTGGGAGGAGACAGCTTGGAGGAGGTGCGGGGGACCTCGCCAAGGTGGTATCAGAACTGGATGTTTGAGGACGGGGTCTTCCAGGAAGAGGTGACAGCAGGCACAAAGGCCAGAGGCAGAACCACTTGGGGGAAAGCATGGCCGGGAAGCGGGGAGGGGTGGGGAGGTGATGCTGAGGGCCACCGAGCGTTCGACTTTCTGCTGAGCCCCCTGGAAGCCAAGGTGAAAATAGGAACAGGACAGATGACCCAGGAATTTCCAGATGAAGGTAGGGTGCCCGGTTCCATGAGGGGGTAGAGTCTGGGCGACGCAAAGCCCCATTTTAGTGGAAGGAGCCCGGTGCGAGGTCGTGCAGTGTCCGCTGGCCCTCAGCCTTTGCACCTCCTGGCAGTTTCCTGTCTGAGCAGGAGGCCTGAGTTGGCAAGGGTGGCAGTTCTGCTTTGTGGGAGGGTGAGCCTCTCAGCTGCTCGTCCCGTCACTTGTCAGAGCCTCTGTCCCCCTCTGCAGGGGGCGGGGGGCTTCCTGGGGTCCCTCTGCAGACCAGATGCTGTGTCAGGTGAGGGTGATGCCCAGCAGGCGAGCACAGACGGGTTGGGGTCCCTGCCCTGCACCCCCAGATAGCGTTCAGACTGGGCCATGGGTTGGTTCTGGCCCGGAAGGAAGAATGAATGACCACGGTGGGCCCGGGAGCTGAGTAAGAGCGGGCCTGGGTCTGTGTGTCCGCTGGGGGGAGGCCGGTAGGAGGGGCTGAGGGGACTTTGACGACGCAGCACAGAGCCCACGTCTGCCTTCCCGAAGTGTCCCTCCTTTCCCCACCCAGATTTGGGGGACGGTCTCAGGCCAGGAGTGTCGCTCCTGGGTTCGCGAGATCCGGAGTCAGAAGGAGAGAAGGGGCCGTGGAGCAGACTCTGCCCTGTGCGGTGCCCCTCCTCCTCCCCACCCGAGGGGCCCGGAACCCAGGCCTTGGAGGGCACAGAGGAGAGGGCTTCCCAGAGCTCAGCCGTGGGCCCTTTGTCGGCGCCGTGGGCTTTCAGAGCTCCACTCCAAACCCAGAAAACAGACGCTGCTCACAGATGCGGAAGTGAGGTCATCTCTTTGGATGCCGTTCAGTAACTTCAGGGCGAGAGGAAAAACAGACCCGCCCTGGCTGACTCCAGGGCCGGGCTTTGAAAAGTCGTTTTGATCCTCACCCCGCCCCCCAACTCCTCTCATGCGAGGGGCCGCTCTGCCCCACCTGCCGCTCCCCCTCCTGTGGGCCCCGGAGAGCTGCATGTCGGTGTCGTAGGGGGAGCTGGCATCCCTCAGGGAGACCAGGACCCACCCTGAGTCCTGAGTGAGGCTCGGAGCCCCCCTCCCCCTTCCCGCCCCGCCTCAGGCGGCTCTGAGCAGCCCTCTGCCCCATTCAGCCACGGCCTGGGGTTTGCTCAGTGACATGTGTGCCTCTGTTCTGGACGGCCTTGGCCTCTTGAGGGTGGGGACCTTGTCCCCATGCCACCGGCGTGGGCGTGGCGCCTGCATGGAGCAGACAGCGGGATGTGAGCACGCCTCATTCCCAGGGACTCGAGGCCTTTCCACCCACATCAGGGGCCACTCTGCCCAGCACCCAAGGGCCCGGCTTGGCCGACCAGCCGGCTCCTTATCCTGGGCTTTCCCGGGTTCCGAAGAGCGGGCTCTGGCCTCACTCGGGAAGCAGGCACGGGGAGCGGCCCTCGGGGGCTGTCCGTAGTCCCCGGCCGGCGTGAGCCTAGGACTTCACAGGCCCACATGGCACACGGGAGTCCCAGCGCCCCTGCCTGCCTGCAGCCCGGCCCCATCGCCAGGCTCACAGAGCCTGCTCTGCGTCTGGAGGCCTCCAAGGGTGTGCTGGGCCTCTTCTCTGGGCCTCAGTTTCCCCATCTGTCAGGGAGGAGACTTGGGGCCCCCACAAACTGTCTACACCTCCCAGGAGTACAGCTGAGGGTCCTGCACCTCCTCAGCCCCGTGCTGGCATGTGCCGAGGGCCTGTCTCACCTGTGCCCACCGCTGCCCTGCGAGGTCCGTCTGATGGGACTGAGCAACCGCAAGGCTTCTCGGAGTCACTCCACTGCCAAGGGCAGGGCCAGGACTAGACCCAGGTCCTCGGGCAGTGCCGCAGGCAGAAGCGAGGCTGGAGGCCTGCGGCCAGTGCTCAGCGCCCAGGGCCTGCTCGGGTCTCGGGCCTGTCTCTCGCTTTTATTTATTTATTTTTGGGGGCTGCGTCGGGTCTTAGTTGTGTTACGTGGGATCTTCCTTGCAGTGTGTGGGATCCTCTGCTGCAGCACACAGGCTCCTCGTTGCAGCCCGCGGGCTTCTCTCTAGTTGTGGCGTGCGGGCTCAGTAGTTGCGGCACGTGGGCTTCGTTGCCCTGAGGCTTGTGGGATCTTAGTTCCCTGACCAGGGGTTGAACCCGCATCCCCTGCATTGGGAGACGGATTCTTAACCACTGGACCGCCAGCGAAGAAGCCCCTTGGGCCGGTCTCTTAACCTGCACCTGCTGTGGGCTCTGTCTCTCTGGAGGGGCTGCCTGCACCTCTTCCACCCCCTCCAAGTCTCATTCAATTGCATGCTCCAGGTACACCAGGGCCAAAGGCTACCGTGGCCAGAGAACTTGGGGAAACCACCACCTGTTAAAGGTTCTGAGAAATCCTGCAGGGAACACTTGCTTTAACTGGCTCTGACCCCTGGGATGCGCTGGGCCTCCTGGGCCATCCTCACGCTCCTCTCCTTCCCCCGCAGGTGGAGATGCTAGAACGAAAGTATGGGGGCCGCCTCGTGACCCGCCATGCGGCCCGCACCATCCAGACAGCCTTCCGCCAGTACCAGATGAACAAGAACTTTGAGCGGCTGCGCAGCTCCATGTCCGAGAGCCGCATGTCGCGCCGCATCGTGCTGTCCAACATGAGGATGCAGTTCTCCTTCGAGGGGCCCGAGAAGGTGCACAGCTCCTACTTCGAGGGCAAGCAGGTCTCAGTGACCGACAAGGGGGCCCCGCTGGAGGCCCTGGTGCCGGCTGAGTGCGGAGACCTGGGCCCGCCGCCTGCCCTCCAGGCCCCTGCCCCGGCCGGCGACTTCGCAGATGCCATCACGGAGCTGGAGGACGCCTTCTCACGGCAGGTGAAGTCGCT
>RJWK010047399.1:0-17306 GCA_004363435.1 Platanista minor
GCCTGCCGATGCAGGGGACACGGGTTTGTGCCCCAGTCCAGGAGGATCCCACATGCCACGGAGCAGCTGGGCACGTAAGCCATGGCCGCTGAGCCTGCGCGTCCAGAGCCTGTGCTCCGCAATGGGAGAGGCCACAACAGTGAGAGGCCCGCGTACCACAAAAAAAAAAAAAGAAAGAAAGAGAAAGACAAATACCGTATGCTAACACATATATACGGAATCTAAGAAAAAAACATGTCATGAAGAACCTAAGGGTAAGACGGGAATAAAGACACAGACCTACTAGAGAATGGACCTGAGGATATGGGGAGGGGGAAGGTAAGGTGTGATAAAGTGAGACAGTTGCATGGACATATATACACTACCAAACGTAAAATAGATAGCTAGTGGGAAGCAGTTCCATAGCACAGGGAGATCAGCTTGGTGCTTTGTGACCACTTAGAGGGGTGGGATAAGGAGGGTGGGAGGGAGAGAGATGCAAGAGGGAAGAGATATGGGAACATATGTATATGTATAACTGATTCACTTTGTTATAAAGCAGAAAGTAACACACCATTGTAAAGCAATTATACTCCAATAAAGATGTACAAAAAAAAAATACTAGCAAACATAATCTGACAGCACACTAAAAGAACCATACACCATGATCAAGGGGGGTTTATCCCAGGAATGCAAGAATTCTTCAATATACACAAATCAATCAGTGTGATACACCATATTAATAAGTTGAAGGTGAAAAACTATATGATCATCTCAATAGATGCAGAGAAAGCATTTGACAAAATTCAACACCCATTTATGATAAAAACCCTCCAGAAAGTAGGCATAGAGAGAACTTTCCTCAACATAATAAAGGCCATATATGACAAACTCACAGCCAACATCGTTCTCAATGGTGAAAACTGAAACCATTTCCACTAAGATCAGGAAGAAGGCAAGGTTGCCAATTCTCACCACTGTTATTCAATATAGTTTTGGAAGTTTTAGCTTCAGCTATCAGAGAAGAAAAATAAATTAAAGGAATCTAAATCAGAAAAGAAGAAGTAAAGCTGTCACTCTCTGCAGATGACATGATACTATACATAGAGATTCCTAAAGAGGCTCCCAGGAAACTACCAGAGCTAATCAATGAATTTGGAAAAGTAGCAGGATACAAAATTAATGCACAAAAAGCTCTTGCATTCCTATACACTAACAATGAAAAATCTGAAAGTGAAATTAAGAAAACACTCCCATTACCATTGCAACAAAAAGTATAAAATACCTAAGAATAAACGTTCTTAAGTAGACAAAAGCCCTGTATGCAGAAAATGATAAGACTCTGATGAAAGAAATTAAAGGCGATACAAATAGATGGAGAGATATACCATGTCCTTGGATTGGAAGAATCAACACTGTGAAAATGACTATACTACCCAAAGCAATCTACAGAGTCAATGCAATTTCTATCAAATTACCAATAGCATTTTTCACAGAACTAGAACAAAAAATTTTACGATTGCTTTGGAAACACAAAAGACCCCAAATAGCCAAAGCAATCTTGGGAAAGAAAAACAGAGCTGGAGAAATCAGGCTCCCTAACTTCAGATTATACTACAAAGCTGCAGTAATCAAGACAGTATGGTACTGGCACAAAAACAGAAATATAGATCAATGGAACAGGTTATAAAACCCAGAGATAAACCCACACACCTATGGTCAACTAATCTATGACAATGGAGGAAAGAATATGCAGTGGAGAAAAGATAGCCTCTTCAATAAGTCGTGTTGGGAAAAATGGACAACTACATTTAAAAGAATAAAATTGGGACATTTCTTCATGCCATAAAGAAAAATAAACTATAACTGGATTAAAGAACAAAATGTAAAACTGGAAACCATAAGAATCCTAGAAAAGAACATAGGCAGAACACTCTTTCACATAAATTGCAGCAATAGTTCTTTGGATCTGTATCCTAAGGCAAAGAAATAAAAGAAAATATAAACAAATGGGACCTGATTAAAATTTGCCCAGCAAAGGAAATCATTGACAAAATGAAGAGACAACCTAATGAATGGAAGAAAATATTTTGCAAATAATATGACCAACAAGGTGTTAATATCCAAAAATATATAAATAGATCAAACAACTCAATATCAAAGACAACCTGATTTAAAAATGAACAGAATATCTGAGTAGACATTTTTCCAAAGGAGACATACAGATGACCAACAGTCACATGAAAAGATGCTCAACATCACTAATCATTAGAGAAATGCAAATTAAAACCACAGTGAGACATCACCTGACACCTGTCAAAATGGCTATCATCAAAAATTCTACAAATAACAGGGCTTCCCTGGTGGCGCAGTGGTTGAGATTCCGCCTGCCGATGCAGGGGACACGGGTTCGTACCCCGGTCCGGGAGGATCCCACATGCCATGAAGCGGCTAAGCCCGTGAGCCATGGCCGCTGAGCCTGTGCGTCCGGAGCCTGTGCTCTGCAACGGGAGAGGCCACAACAATGAGAGGCCCATGTACCGCAAAAAAAAAAATTCTACAAATAAGAAATGTTGGTGAGCATGGGGAGAAAAGGCAACCCTCGTACACTGTTGGTGGGATTGTAAATTGGTGCAGTCACTATGTAAAACAGTATGGAGGTTCCTCAAAAAACTAAAAGTGGAATTACCATATGACCCAGCAATTCCACTCTATCCAAAGAAAACTAAAACACAAATTCAAAAAGATATATGCACCCCTCTGTTCATAGCAGCATTATTTACAATAGCTGAGACATGGAAGCAACTTAAGGTTATATCAAAAGGTGAATGGATAAAGAAATTGTGGTATACACAGGAATATTTCTCAGCCATTAAAAAAAAAAGTATGAAATTCTGCCATTTGCAATAATGTACATGAAACTGCAGGGTATTATGCTTAGTGAAATAAGTCAGACAGAGAAGGACAAATACCGTATGTTATCACTTGTACAATCTGAAAAATAAAACAAATGAATGAATATAACAAAATAGAAACAGACTCACAGATATAGAGAATAAACTAGTAGTTACCAGTGGGGAAAGGAAAGGCGATAGGAGCAGGGTAGGGTTATGGGATTAAGAGATTTAAACTACTATGCATAAAGTAAATAAGCAACATGGATATATTGTACAGCACAAGGAAATATAACCATTATTTTGTAATAACTTTAAATGGAGTATAATCTATAAATATCTTTAATCACTATGTCTACTCCTGAAACTAACATAATACTGTATATCGACTATACTTCAATTTTTATAAAGCAGAAAATTAAGTAAAATAAAATGCATTGGGGCCAAGAATAGCCAAGACAGTTTTTTGTTGTTGTTATCAGAGAAAATAGTACAAAAATTTTATTTCATCACATAAATTGATATCATTCATATTGCTATTTTCACCATTTCTTTTTTTCAATTAATTTTTATTGGAGTATAGTTGCTTTACAATGTTGTGTTAGTTTCTATTGTACAACAATGTGAATTAGTTGTACGTATACATATATCCCTTCTTTTTTGGATTTCCTTCCCATTTAGGTCACCACAGAGCACTGAGTAGAGTTCCTTGAGCTATACAGTAGGTTCTCATTAGTATCTATTTTATACATAGTATCAATAGTGTATATATGTCATACAGAGAGAAGTAAGTCAGAAAGAGAAAAACAAATATGGTGTATTAATGCATATATGTGGAATCTAGAAAAATGGTATAGATGATCTTATTTGCAAAACAGAAATAGAGACGCAGACATAGGAAACAAACATAAGGACACCAAGTGGGGAAAGGGCAGGGGAGATGAATTGGGAGATTGGGACTGACATATAGCCACCACAGTCTGAACAACAAGCAAAGGTGGGAAGAGTTGCCCAACAGTGGCATCGAAACTTATTATAAAGCCATTCTAACTAAGATGGGGTAGTTGGGTCAGAGATAGACAAGTAACTCAAAGGAACAAAAACCTCATTAAAAGAACTAGAAATTACATATTGCTTAAGGATTTATAGATATATTACAGAAGTGTAAGCTTATAAATACCAAATCTAGGACAGTAATTTTAAAAGGAACAAAAGACCATAATAGGAAAATGTTAACAGTTTGCAAAGATAGGTAGGTAGGTCCATGGGTATTTTTTATATTATTCTTTAAAAACTTCTGGATAGAAAAATGCTTATTCAACTTTGTGATTTTAAGTATATATGTGTTGAAATGAAATCACACTTGCAAAAGCTGGGGATGAATGTAAAAAGTGCTCTGAAAATTAAGGGTTGTTCATGATCAGGGGCACAATGGAAACCTGTTTGCTTGATCTACTTGATTCTCTTTGGGGTGCAGGCAGGGCCAGTTTGAAGCTCAATGCATCAGGGTCAGACATTCCAGATCTACAGGACCAATGTCTACCCTTGACTCAGCTCCGAAGCTCAGACAGAAGGAACATAGGAGGGTATGTGGAAGGGAGCATGTGCATGGTGGGGACAGCAGAGTGAAGGGGGGGCGGTCTTGGGTCACCTCTAGTCTTACAGCTTCTCTCCACTTGAGCCCCCTTGCACAGGGCAGGAGACAGTGTATCCCAGGGTATGCAGGAGCTGTAGGGGAAAACATTCATTCATTAATTCCAGTGTTTTACTTTTTTTTTTTTTTTTTTTGAGCACATACTGTATGGCAGGCACTCT
This sequence comes from Platanista minor, assembly GCA_004363435.1. NCBI lineage: Eukaryota > Metazoa > Chordata > Mammalia > Artiodactyla > Platanistidae > Platanista > Platanista minor. The sequence continues at coordinate 4,689 of RJWK010047399.1, forward strand.
TCTTGTCCTGGGTTCATGGCACTGATCAGAAATGAAGACCCTACTCATTACACCTCAATACCTCTTTCTGAGTTCTGAATTCTCTCCCATACCCACATTCATCTGTCTCATTAGTCAGCACATCCAAGTCCCCCAGATAGGTTCCATTAGTTGATTTTAGCAATACTGTCCTTATTCATTCCAAGGATATACCATGTGATAACGGATTATACAACAGTTTACGGAAGGGCTCTTTGGAGTCTGGGTCTCAAAACTTGGACCTTGATCCCACTTTTACACCTTGGACCCTCACCTTCAAGTTTCCAAGGAACTTAATAGGAGAAACTTCAAACTCCAGAGCACTACATAGCAAATGAGAGTTGGAAGCCTCTGAGAATTCCGAGACACATTTGGAAAAAATAAGATTGTTCACAACTCTGCCTTGAGGCTGGATCACACTGCAATTTTCAGGCTTACCCTGGATTCCTCTTGCCAGCCCAGAAAGGTGGCCCTGATCTCCCTGCCAAGGACTAAGGTTGCCATCAACTCACCCGTTATAGGTTCCACCACCTGTGGAAGTAGGTGACCATGAAAATAATTATGAGCAGCACTTTGAAGCCCAGGAGGAAAGCCACAAAGTTAAGGGCAGGAATATCTGGACCTAAGAGCCAAAGTGCAGATGGGATAACAAATGGGACTCTGTGAGTTAATACCTCACTCCACTTGGAGACAGAGTTGACCTAGTTGCTCACTGTTGTAGAGGTGAGCTTACCTGTGGTCCCAATGGGCTTTTATGTGCCTTGAGCTGCTACAGGCAGTGTGAGGCTGGCCTGGATGGGAGGCTGTGTCTCATCCTGCACCTTACAGTTGAGCACACGCTCAGACCCCTGCACTGAGGCTTTCACCAACTGCAAGCTTTCCAGGGTGCAGTTCCTATCACTATTCTGCATGGATGTGGGTTGCTCAGCTCGCTTGAACATAGGGCAGTTCTCCAGTCAGGTAAGATGCACAGCCTGTGGATAGAATCTCTGCACATGACAGGTAACAGCCACAGTCCAAGGAGGGTGAAGACTGGGACACGATCACTGTAGGGGGAACTGACACAGCCCAGCAAGAGCAGACAATTATTGTAGGAAGTTCACTGTGGGAACCTGGGGGCTCCTTGAGGATGGGGTCATCTGCCCAGGGTCTGCCACTGAGAAGGAGTTAGGTATTAGTTAACAGATGCGTGCATAAGTAAACGCATGATTGAATGAGAGTGGGAATGCATGAGTGAATGCATGTTTGGATGGAAGCATGGAATGATAAAAGCCATCTTAATCTTCCCTTTCTTTTTTTTTTTTTTTTTTTGCGGTATGCGGGCCTCTCACTGTTGTGGCCTCTCCCGCTGCGGAGCACAGGCTTCGGACGCACAGGGTCAGAGGCCATGGCTCACGGGCCTAGACGCTCCACGGCATGTGGGATATTCCCGGACCGGGGCACGAACCCGTGTCCCCTGCATCGTCAGGGGGACTCTCAACCACTGCGCCACCAGCGAAGCCCAAAATCTTCCCTTTCTTTTCCACTGTGGCCCTTAAAAATTAAAAGGTGTACCCGAATACCATTTAAGAAACTATGAATAAGTTGACTCACTTTATGACTTGATGAAGATTCCTAGCCTCTAATCTTCATGACCCCAGGATGCTAGTATTTGACATAGGAAGGAACTTAGGTTTGGAGGTGTATTGATATTTGCCCAAGGTCACAAGTGGCAAAGCAGGGGTTATGTCAGAGATAGTATGTTTTACTGTTTGCTATTCTGACACCCAAACTTTAAGGCTATAAGCATTTATGATTATAGGCTTCCAGAATCATAATCTAACATTTCTAGAATTTTTTTCAACCAGGTTTTTCAGCTATGAAGTAGAATGTATGCATACTGAAGAAAATTTGGGAGATTTCTAAAATACTAAAATCCATTAAGGGTTTCAGTAGACTTCATAGGAACACACAGCATGGTGCAGTTTTCACACTAAACCAGGGGATGGGAGAACCACATTCTGGTCCCTGCACTGACACCACAGCCAAATGCAAGACCCTGTGCAGGTCACCTTCCCTCTGTTTCCAAGACCCTTATTATGAAATTGTCTAAGGTCAGATCAGCTCTCAGGGGTCCAGTTAAGACAGACTTCAGTTCTTGGTCTAGGGTAGAGAGAGAAACTCCTTTTATGTAGTGCAATTTGAAAGAACTAAGCATATGTTTGTTCTCCAAATATTGTTTCTTTATACTCAACCCACCTTGACCTATATGGTTACATCAATGATACTGCTAATGTGTGGGACAGCCAGGCAAGACACCATCCCTAGAAGGTCACTATCTGTTCTCAGTCTTTCCCCTTCAGCACACAGGCAGGGATTCCTACCAAGGAAAGAGCAGAACCCTGAGAACAGATTGTGAAGGCCTGGTAACTAGGTGGTGCCTGTGGAGAACAGGCCAGGGCAAGGTACCACCAAGCAAGAGCCATGGTCTCCAGAGGGTGACAGGACAAATAAAAGGATGGAGGATCTCAGCGAGACCACTCCAGTCACCAGTGAGTTCTCTGGGCTGTAAGGGGTCCAGGACAGTGTCGGGAGGACAGAGACCCAGGCACAGCTGATGATAACTGCTCCCCTGCACTGAGAGCAGTGTTTGAATCACTGCACATGTGTTATTTATTCTCCAAAACCAAATGATATAAACACAAACAGTTACTAGGTATCAGAAAAGAAAACAAAAACCAATAGAAGGGCCCTATACAAAATGATGCCCCACTTTCAATGAAATTGTCAAAGAGGAATGGGTTCAAATTTGAACGTGAAAAATCATTTCAATTATAAAAACAATTTTTAAAACTTAATATAGAATATAGTCACAACTATGCACCAACTCTTGAAAGAAATTTTGGAAGTGTAAGGAAGTTGGTATAATCTTTTCCCCAAAACCCATACTATAGTACCAACAAATCCTTCATTTCAAATTTCACATTCACAGTACAATTGTTAAAGGTAATTTTGAAAAATTATTTGAAATTATTTGAGTGTTGTATCACATTTCACAGGGGCCTCTTTTAATAAAAGCGTTCTCTTCTCAAGTGCCCACAGGTCACTGGCATAGATAGTTTTTCTTCTTTTTCCATATTTAAATGCTCAGAAGACCACCTGGGATCCCAGCAGTTCCCCCACATCATTTGCATCAACTTCTTGAAATACACTTTTCCAGATCCCTGATTTCACTTGGCCGTGGATGTGGATTCTATTTGCACAGTGTGGTCTCAAGGTGGCCACACTTCATTCAACCAAGACCCACCTCGTAGAGCAGAGGGTTTCTGGCCTCCGCACCACCTCCTTCAGCCACCTGATCTCAGGGCAGCATTTCTTGTGGTGCCACGTCCCACCTCAGGTTCCTAAAACACTTCCCCGATACTCTGCCTTGGGATTTCTCCACAAACATGAACCGCCACCCAGCCCATGCAGGCACATCCCCGCCTCCCTTCTCCATGGGAAAACCTTGAAGAATAGTCTACAGAGTTCCTCAGAGGGTCCACAATGGCGTTTAGCCTCAGGTGTCCACAGGGATTCCCAATTTAATCATTCACCATTTTAGGGGTGTCTCTCATTCCCTGTCTCACTTTCCCCATCTCTTATCCCAACTCCTCTGGATCACCTCCCAACCACCTACACACAAGACCTAGTTTTAGACTCTGCTTTCTGGGGAACCCAAATAAAGATACCCACAAAGCTATTTCTGTGATGGGAAACACAATACAACTTAAGTAACAAGCAGGAGGTTCCATAGCTGATAAATAGCAGGGTCTGAAGCCTGAATTCATGTCAAAGATTTCTCCTTCACCCACTTTAAAATGTCAGGCAGGCTTCACTTCTTGAACTCAAATTCCTTCTGTAAGTGAACGGGATAAACAAGATAGGGCAGTTGTAAACATTGAATAAGTCAACCCATTTGAATATGCTTTGCTGGCACTGTGCCGTGCTCATTCAAGATAGGAATGCCAATATTTTTATCAGGTAAAATGATGTGATAATAGCACACAAAATGAAGGGGAAAATATTTTATAAACTTTAAAGTCTGATATGTAGGAAATTAACTTTACTGCTCTGTAACCCTAGACTATTTGCTTGCTTTCTTAGGGCTTTAGAGTCATAAACAGAGGAATGATCACTAAGATTCCTTTTAGGCATGGTACCTTATGACCTCAATGAATCTACAGACCTGCCAAGCGCTGATCCAAGCCAGAAAATCAGATAAAAAATAAGGTATTGGGCTTCCCTGGTGGCGCAGTGGTTGAGAGTCCGCCTGCCGATTCAGAGGACACGGGTTCATGCCCCGGTCCGGGAGGATCCCACATGCCGCGGAGCGGCTGGGCCCGTGAGCCATGGCCGCTGAGCCTGCGCGTCTGGAGCCTGTGCTCTGCAACGGGAGAGGCCACAACAGGGAGAGGCCTGCGTACCGCAAAAAAAAAAAAAAAAAAAAAGGTATTTACCCAGGCATGACTAATTATCTAAAGACATTATAATCCCTAAATTTTAAGTTCACAAGGATCTTTATACCCCGTTCATATACATTAACTTTAAAATATTAATAATAACACTAAATTGGTGTATTATTTTGTCTCCATTTTACAAATGAGGAATGAAACTGAGTTCTGAGAGGTTGTGTGAATAGTTAATAAGAATGAATAATAAAAATTGCCACTTCTGCCTGGTTAATATGAGTATTTTATGTGTTGAGTACTTTACCATTGTAAAGTACTGTATCCTTGTCCCAACCAAGTGAGGGATGTCCCATTTTTCAGATGAGGAAACTGAGGTCCAGAGACATCACATCCTAACTCTGCACTAACACTTCTGAAAAGATCCAATCTGATGGTTTTCTGGAAAACCAGTGTGAACCTGTGTTCGACATGGCAGAGGAAAGGGAGTGCACATCGTCAGTCTGCAGCAGGATAAACACACTGCTGGTCACATTGTAGGTGTCTCCACGAGGGTGGAGACTGGTCTTTAACAGCTTGTGGCTGTTTTTTTTTTTTTAACATCTTTATTGGAGTATAATTGCTTTATAATGGTGTGTTACTTCCTGCTTTATAACAAAGTGAATCAGTTATACATATACATATGTCCCCATATCTCTTCCCTCTTGTGTCTCCCTCCCTCCCATCCTCCGTATCGCACCTCTCTAGGTGGTCGCAAAGCACCAAGCTGATCTCCCTGTGCTATGCGGCTGCGTCCCACTAGCTATCTATTTTATGTTTGGTAGTGTATATATGTCCATTTGTGGCTGTTTTTAAACCAGGTCAGAGTAACCTGGCCTGTGGGGAATCTACAGGACGTGAAGTTCATTTGGATGCTTGTGCCAGGCTGAGAGCACTTAAGAGGGCCTTGCAGGGCATAAGAGTAGCCACTCCTGCCTGTAGGAGGGACCCCATCTGTGAGAGGACACAGAGAAGCCCAAACCAAATACGAACAAATGCACAGCACCTCTATCGAGAAGCCCCATCACCTCTTCTTCCATAGGATTTGAAGTTTACATTCTGATAGCGGTTCAGTTTTGAAGCCTATTTCACATGCCACACAAGGAAACTACAGGGACCACAGCAGTTTATAAGGAGGCCAACTCCCTCCCACATCCCACGACCCTGCTTACAGACTCTGAGAACTAACCCACCAAGTTCTCACTGTAACCCTAGGAAGAGGGAGCTGCTCCTATCCCCATTTCAAAGATGAGGACACTGAGACCCAGAGCCTAGGTACCTAGTCCAAGATCCACAGGTAGTCAGTAGAGCTGGGGTTCTTAGCCAGGATGTAAGGACCTGGGGTCTGTGCCCAGTAACCGGGCTCAGCTCTGTCCTCAGTCCCTGGACAGAGAAGGGAATCTCACTGTTCCCAGGCAGCACAGAGAAGGGGTACAAGCACAGGCTCTTGGGGCACGCTTAGACTCATGGGGGTGCTTCTTAACAGAGTTCTTTAATAAATTCAGTAAAGTAACTCACATAAAATATGTGGCACATAGTAGTCACTCTGTAAGTTGTAACTATCATCTTCATATACCCACTACAACCATCTGAGAAATGTTTATGAATCATATTTCTAATGTTAACAGAGGAGAGGGTTAATGACTCACCCAAGGGCCTTACGGCAAACAGAACTCACATTCCAACCCAGGAATTCTGACTCTATCTCAAGGGCTCTTTCCGTTACATCACAGCTGCCTCTCTTTCTCCAGAATTGTCCCCATTATAATCAGTGACCTAAAATATTTTCCTTCTTTCAGTCCAATTCTATGGTGGGCACTATGGAGACTATACACAGTTATCACAGAGCACCCACTCTGTGCCCCCCTGTCTGGATGTCAAGCAGGGGTCAAGGGAAGGAGTCCCAGTTGGTCCCCACCTGGTGAACATAATGTTGTTATTGCACAGCTGAGGAAACTGAGCTCAGAACGACAGTGCTTTTTCTGAGGTCCCAGATGGCCTGTGGCAGCCCTGAGAGGTGACACTGATCCATTCCATTCCAAAGTCTGGCCACCTCCAGACATAAGATCTAGTGTTTGCTTCTCTGCTGTGAGGGTCTCAGCATGGAGGAGAGGCATAAATAGATCAAATCCCCAGCTGGGAACTTGTCAGGAGGCCTGTAGTTTCAGTGCCAACTGTGAGAACTGGATGTGTGCAGACATGACAATTCAGGAACAAATAAATATCAAATATAGAGTATTGAAATGGAGATTTGAGATAAGGCTTAGACAACATGAAAGTTTGTATTCTTATGGAAGATGGAAGAAAAAATACAGAAAACACATTGAATTTGTGGACAGACAGCCCTGACTCCTAATCCCAGCTCTGCTATTTGAGACCCCTGAGACCTGGTCCCTCTGCTGCCTGTCCAAGCTGTCATAACTCAAACAACATATATGAGGATGCCTGGTACACAGTAAGTGCTCTATAGGTGTCAGCGAACATGACCAGAGGCAGAGACATAAGAGTGTGTAAGAGGCGGGAGCTGAAGAAGGGGTTAAGGGGTCAGGCTGAGGAGGTGTTGCTGCAGAGGCACATTAACCCCAAACAGAAGGAGGCCTGATGCCAGAAAAAGAAGTTTCCCTCCCCTGCTGCAGACCACAAGGCACATCACACAGCTGCACAGATGAGTAGTAGAATCAAAGTTATGTTCCCAGGGGGCTAACCTTGCAGCAGTGGGACAGAGACATGTATGCAGGTGCAGTAGAAAAATAAGACAGAGAGGAACTACTCAGGGTGAGTCAAGAAAGAAATAATGTAACTTGCTTCTGATAAGAAAGGGCCAGTTTGGAGTTTTTCACCCAGATCTGTACATCCCACTGGGTGGACGTTTTTCTTATTTCTGCTACGTAAGAAAAAAGGCACGGAGAAGTTGAAAAGTAGTGGGGTCATTCCCCGTGAGAATTCTTAGAGCAGGCAGAAAAGACCAGTGCTTTCAGGGAGAGATGGAATTCAGGGTCAGTGCCCCTGTGGTGAAGATGTGTGGTTTTGCAGTCCAGCATCCCTTCCACATTTTTGGCTGGTGGTTACTTGGGCTGTAATACATGCTGCAGGCATAGAAGTTCACACATCCTATAGGGAGCTGTCCTTCCCCACACTCCGCTTTATCCCTGCTGGGGCCAGAACTGGCTAATCCTAATCCTGATCCTACATGTTCTCCACCTCTTCCCCCAACTCCTGCCCTTCTGCCCAGTCATTCATTCTCCCAAGCTGACTCGCTTTCAATGTTGGACCGCAGAAAGCCCCTACCTCCTCTGGTCTGAATTGCTCGCAGGCAGCTCCCCCTTGTGGAGAAAGTCGCCTGAGGCTACGAAGGGTGAGATAGGGAGGAGAGATTAGGGTAGGAAGGAAAGATGGAGAAAGAGCAGGAGGAGGTGGTGAAGAGACAGAGGAGAGAGAGAGAGAGAGAATGACCAAAACTAGTAATAGAGAGAATGAGTATCTTGAAACTGCATTCCCCTTGTTTCTCAACTAAGCAATTCAAGAATTCTGGCCTCTCTTTAAAATTGGCTTGCAGGGAGGAGCTTCAAGATGGTGGAAGACGAAGACGTGGAGATCACCTTCCTCCCCACAAATACATCAGAAATACATCTACGCGTGGAACAGCTCCTACAGAACACCTACTGAACGCTGGCAGAAGACCTCAGACCTCCCAAAAGGCAAGAAACTTCCCACGTACCTGGGTAGGGCAAACGAAAAAAGAAAAAACAGAGACAAAACAATAGGGACGGGACCAGCACCAGTGGGAGGGAGCTGTGAAGCAGGAACGGTTTCCACACACTAGGAAGCCCCTTCGCGGGCGGAGACTGCCGGTGGCGGAGGGGGGAAGCTTCGGAGTCGTGGAGGAGAGCACAGCAACAGGGGCGCGGAGGGCAAGGCGGAGAGATTCCCGCACGGAGGATCGGCGCCGACCTGCACTCACCAGCCCGAGAGGCTTGTCTGCTCACCCGCCGGGGCGGGCGGGGCTGGGAGCTGAGGCTCGGGCTTCGGTTAGTGCACCACGGCTGGCCGGCAGGGAGTCTGGGAAAAGTCGGGACCTGACGAGGAGGCAAGAGACTTCTTCTTCCCTCTTTGTTTCCTGGTACGCGAGGAGAGGGGATTAAGAGCACCACTTAAAGGAGCTCCAGAGACGGGCGCCAGCCGCGGCTACCAGCGCGGACCCCAGAGACGGGCCTGAGACGCTAAGGCTGCTGCTACTGCCACCAAGAAGCCTGTGTGCGAGCACAGGTCACTCTCCACACCTCCCCTCCCGGGAGCCTGTGCAGCCTGCCACTGGCAGGATCCCATGATCCAGAGACGGCTTCCCCGGGAAAACACACGGCGTGCCTCAGGTTGTTGCAGCATCATGCTGGCCTCTGCCGCCACAGGCTCGCCCCACATTCCGTACCGTCCCTCCCCCTGGCCTGAGTGAGCCAGAGCCCCCGAAGCAGCTGCTCCTGTAACCCCATCCTGTCTGAACGAAAAACAACGCCCTCAGGTGACCTACACGCAGAGGCGGGTCCAAATCCAAAGTTGAACCCCCAGAAGCTGAGTGAACAAAGAAGAGAAAGGGAAATCTCTCCCAGCAGCTTCAGGAGCAGCGGATTAAATCTCCACAATCAACTTGATGTACCCTGCATATGTGGAATACATGAATAGACAACGAATCATCCCAAATTGAGGAGGTGGACTTTGGAAACAAAGATATACATATATATTTTTTCCCTTTTTCTCTTTTTGTGAGTGTGTATGTGTATGTTTCTGTGTGTGATTTTGTTTGTATAGCTTTGCGTTTACCATTTCTCCTAGGGTTCTGTCTGTCCGTTTTTCTTTTTGTTTTTATTTTTAATATAGTTTTTAGCACTTGTTATCATTGGTGGATTTGCTTTTTGGTTTGGTTGCTCTCTTCTTTCTTTCGTTCTTTTTTTTTTTAATTACTGAAAGAAAATTAATAACTATTTTAAATTTTAATAACTTTATTTTATTTTATCTTCTTTCTTTCCTCTCTTTCTTTTCTTTCGTTCGTTCATTCGTTCGTTCTTTTCTTTTCTTTTTCTTTCTCCCTTTTATCCTGAGCCGTGTGGATGACAGGCTCTTGGTGCTCCAGCCAGGTGTCAGGGCTGTGCCTCTGAGGTGGGAGAGCCAAGTTCAGGATACTGGCCCACAAGAGACCTCCCAGCTCCACATAATATCACACAGCAAAAATCTCCCAGAGATCTCCATCTCAACACCAAGACCCAGCTCCACTCAACGACCAGCAAGCTACAGTGCTGGACACCCTATGCCAAAAAACTAGCAAGACAGGAACACAACCCCATCCATTAACATAGAGGTTGCCTAAAATCATAATAAGGCCACACACACCCCAAAACACATCACCAGATGTGGACCTGCCCACCAGAAAGACAAGATCCAGCCTCATCCACCAGAACACAGGCACTAGTCCTCTCCACCAGGAAGCCTACACAACACACTGAACCAACCGTAGTCACTGGGGACAAACACCAAAAACAATAGGAACTACGAACCTGCAGCCTGCAAAAAGGAAACCCCAAACACAGTAAGTTAAGCAAAATGAGAAGACAGAGAAACACACAGCAGTTGAAGGAGAAAGGCAAAAACCCACCAGACCTAACAAATGAAGAGGAAATAGGTAGTCTACCTGAAAAAGAATTCAGAAAAATGATAGTAAAGATGATCCAAAATCTTGGAAATATAATGGAAAATACAAGAAACATTTAACAAGGACCTAGAAGAACTAAAGATAAAAAAACAGTGATGAACAACACAATAAATGAAATTAAAAATTCTCTAGAAGGGATCAACAGCAGAATAACGGAGGCAGAAGAACGGATAAGTGACCTGGAAGATAAAATAGTGGAAATAACTACTGCAGAGCAGAATAAAGATAAAAGAATGAAAAGAATTGAGGACAGTCTCAGAGACCTCTGGGACAATTTTAAATGCACCAACATTTCAATTATATGGGTCCCAGAAGAAGAAGGGAAAAAGAAAGGGACTGAGAAAATATTTGAAGAGATTATAGTTGAAAACTTCCCTAATATGGGAAAGGAAATAGTTAACCATCCAGGAAGCACAGAGAGTCACATATAGGATGAATCCAAGGAGAAACGTGCCAAGACACATATTAATCCAACTATCAAAAATTAAATACAAAGAACAAATATTAAAAGCAGCAAGGGTAAAACAACAAATAACACATAAGGGAATCCCCATAAGGTTAACAGCTGATATTTCAGCAGACACTGGGCATGCCAGAAGGGACTGGCAGGACATATTTAAAGTGATGAAGGGGAAAAAACTATAACCAAGATTACCCAGCAAGGATCTCATTCAGATTCGATAAACAGATTAAAAACTTTACAGATAAGCAAAAGCTAAGAGAATTCAGCACCACTAAACCAGCTTTACAACAAATGCTAAAGGAACTTCTCTAGGAAGGAAACACAAGAGAAGGAAAAGACCTACAATAACAAACCCAAAACAATTAAGAAAATGGTAATAGGAATATACATATCGATAATTAGCTTAAATGTAAATGGATTAAATGCTCCAAAAGACATAGACTGGCTGAATGGATACAAAAGCAAGACCTGTATATATACTGCCTACAAGTGGCCCACTTCAGACCTAGGGACACGTACAGAATGAAAGTGAGGGGATGGAAAAAGATATTCCATGCAAATGGAAAGCAAAAGGAAGCTGGAGTAGCAATGCACATATTAGACAAAATAGACTTTAAAAAAGACTATTACAAGAGACAAAGAAGGCCGCTACATAATGATCAAGTGATCAACCCAAGAAGAAGATATAAAAATTGTAAATATTTATGGATCCAACAGAGGAGCACCTTAATACATAAGGCAAATACTAAGAACCATGAAAGGAGAAACCGACAGTAACACAATCATACTAGGGGACTTTAACAACCCACTTTCACCAATGGACAGATCATCCAAAATGAAAATAAATAAGGAAACACAAGCTTTAAATGATACATTAAACAAGATGGACTTAATTGACATTGATAGGATATTCCATCCAAAAGAAAAGAATACACATTCTTCTCAAGTGCTCATGGACCATTCTCCAGGATAGATCATATCTTGGGTCACAAATCAAGCCTTGGTAAATTTAAGAAAATTGAAATCGTATCAACTATCTGTTCTGACCACAACGCTATGAGACCAGATATCAATTACAGGAAAAAATCTGTATAAATACAAAGACATGGAGGCTAAACAATACACTGCTTAATAAGCAAGAGATCACTGAAGAAATCAAAGAGGAAATCAAAAAAATACCTAGAAACAAATGACAATGAAAACACGCGACCCAAAACCTATCCGATGCAGCAAAAGCAGTTCTAAGAGGGAAGTTTATAGCAATACAATCCTACCTCAAGAAAAAAGAATCATCTCAAATAAACAACCTAACCTTACACCTAAAGCAATTAGACAAAGAAGAGCAAAAAAACCCCAAAGTTAGCAGAAGGAAAGAAATCATAAAGATCAGATCAGAAATAAATGAAAAAGAAATGAAGGAAACTATAGCAAAGATCAATAAAACTAAGAGCTGGTTCTTTGAGAAGTTAAACAAAATTGATAAACCATTAGCCAGACTCATCAAGAAAAAAAGGAATAAGACTCAAATCAATAGAATTAGAAATGAAAAAGGTGAGGTAACAACTGACACTGCAGAAATACAAAGGATCATGAGAGATTACTACAAGCAACTGTATGCTAATAAAATGGACAACCTGGAAGAAATGGACAAATTCTTAGAAATGCACAACCTTGCAAGGCTGAACCAGGAAGAAATAGAAAATATAAAGAGACCAATCACAAGCACTGAAATTAAAACTGTGATTAAAAATCTTCCAACAAACAAAAGCCCGGGACCAGATGGCTTCACAGGCGAATTCTATCAAACATTTAGAGAAGAGCTAACACCTAACTTCTAAAACTCTTCCAAAATATAGCAGAGAGAGGAACACTCCCAAACTCATTCTACGAGGCCACCATCACCTTGATACCAAAACCAGACAAAGATGCCACAAAGAAAGAAAACTACAGGCCAATATCACTGATGAACA
>RJWK010047400.1:0-17303 GCA_004363435.1 Platanista minor
TCCCGTAGCGGAGCACAGGCTCCGGACGCGCAGGCTCAGCGGCCATGGCTCACGGGCCCAGCCGCTCGGTGGCATGTGGGATCTTCCCGGACCGGGGCACGAACCCGCGTCCCCTGCATCAGCAGGCGGACTCAACCACTGCGCCACCAGGGAAGCCCGAGGTTTGGGATATTTTAAAGTTTTCCAGCTGCTATATAGTTATAGAGCTTTAATTTTTACCTTGAAGTGTTTTTTTCCAAATGACAATAACTTGATTTTTTTAGCCTCTAAAAGCCACGGATACTATCAAAAATTCAAATTAGGCAAAAATCCCCAGTGGAAAAATCTGCTAAAATTTGATGCCTATTTTTTCCAGCACTTTCGATGACACATAAATATAAATCACAGATACAAATATATGCAAATACATTTTTAATGAAAATTCATGTATTCGGCATTATTTATTGAGCACCTATTATGTGTTAGGCTATGGGATACCATGGTGGGGGAAAACAGACAGTCTCTCCGCTCATGCAGCTTAACAGCATACTGCAGGAGAGAGCCGTTAATAAAGAATCAGATAACTGAATATAATGTTTTGAATGTGGCAAGTGCCCTAAAGAAGAGGTACATAGTATAAGACCTTATATTAGGCAACAAGGGCTTAACCTGGAATGCCAGAGAAGGTTTCACTGAGAAAGTGATGATATTGAGTTTAGATTTCAAGGAAGAGTCAGAGTATAGGTGGTACCTAGAAGAAGATGGGGGTAAAGGGAAAGGAGGGATCCAGAGCAGCTGAGTAGCTTATTAAAGACTTTGCAATAGCAGGCAGGGAGCATGTACATTTTAGAAAATAAGCTGGGCTAACATCTAGAGAACAAGTTTGTTGCAGTGGGAGAAACGTGCAGCGTGCTGTGTGGGGAGCCAGACTTCGTGGGGCGTTGCAGACCCTGCAGAGGACTTGGTTCTCAGCCCTAAGGGTAATGGAAGCTGTGATTCAGGCATGGAGGTGGCACGCGTTTCATCAAGCTTAGCCTGGCTTCAGTGTGGAGGACTGATTGAAAGGGGCCAATTGGATGCAAGGGGCTTAAATGAGAGGCCGTCGCGGTAGAAGCGAGAGAGATGCTGGTAGTGTGAACTAGAGTAATGGTGTTGGAGCTGGAGAGAGAGAACTTGGTGAGGAATTCTATGTGCGGGTGAGTAAGAGCAAGGAGTCAAGGGAGACTCTGTTTCTCTAGTTTCTTCTGCGGTTGACTCTCAAACCTTTTGCCCATTTGACTGTAGTGCTCTCTCTGTCTCTTTTTTTTTTTTTTTTTCCCAGTATGCAGGCCTCTCACTGTTGTGGCCTCTCCCGTCGCGGAGCACAGGCTCCGGACGCGCAGGCTCAGCGGCCATGGCTCACGGGCCCAGCCGCTCCGCGGCATGTGGGATCTTCCCGGACAGGGGCACTAACCCGTGTCCCCTGCATCGGCAGGCGGACTCTCAACCACTGCGCCACCAGGGAAGCCCTCTCTGTCTCTTCCTTACTGATTTGTGGGGTATATCTATATATTGTGGCGATTAGCCTTCTTCCGTTACATGTTCCAAACATTTTCTCCTGGTCTCTTCCTTGTCTTTTAATTTTATCTTATGGTATTTTTTGATAATCAAGGGTTTGTTTCGCATAGTTACGTTCTTCAGCCTTTTTTTTCTTCTAAATTTTATGTCTTCTATGGCTTTATGATAATGTTTAGTTGGTTTTTAAAATTCACTTGGAATTTATTTTGAGGTATGTTATAAAGTAGACATTGACCTTGTATTTCTAGATGGGTAAAAATTGTATTTGTACCATTTGTTCTCCTCTCTTCACCAATTTGAAATAAAACCCCGAACACATACAAACACACACAGATATGGCAGGGGTTCAGTACATTATTCTAGTCCTTTGTTCTAGTTGCCTTTTCCTGTGCTAATCATGCGTTGTTTTAATTAGTATAGCTTTATTTAATTAATTAATTAAAAATATTTTGCTTTCTTTTCGGCCATTTTCTTTTCTACAGAAATCCAGAGAATCAGCTTGTCAGTTCCATGAAAGGAACTGTTGGGGTTTCGCTTGAGATTTCAGTAAATTCATAGGTTAATTTCGAAAGAATTGGCCTTTTTTTACAACATTGAGTCTCCTTACCTAGCAACGTGATATATATCTTTCCATTTCTTCAATGCTGTGTGTCTTCTTTTATGTCCTTCAGTAAAGTTGTATATTTTTATTCATATAGATCTTAAGGTAAAAGTATTTTGTTTGACTTGAGTTATCTTAGAGTTTCCTACTTCGTGACTTCAGTTAAATGTGTATATTTATAAATACCTATTCCATCTTCTCTGTGGAAAATATCTAGGCTGATGATTTTGAGAAGTTGGTATGATTGAGATGTTGAGTTGTGTCCTCTGTCTGCAAAAGGTTTGACATCTGTTCCAGGCAGGAGGACGTGGGGAAGGTAAATTTTTCTTTTCTTGGGATAAACACCTTGATGGAGAATTTCAAATCAGTCTCTCTCTGCAACTGATGGCCTGCCATCTCTAGTACAAGGTTTAATGTGAGTGGAGAATATGTATCTATGGCTGTATATCTACATCTTTAGGAACACACTCTATAATGATTTGGAAATATTCCAGCATAATTCCTCTGCTGGTACATGTTCAAGGCCCAGGTGAAGAATCACTCATCCTTAACCTGCTTGTTTATCTGCTTGCTGATCTTTCTCATGACTACTACCTCTTAGATTCATGGAAGGGTCCAGGGAGTCTAGCCATAAGCCCTTAAGAACCAACCCTAAAGTTCATCTTCTGTGTTTTTATTTTTATTTTTATTGTGGTACGTGGGCCTCTCACTGTGTGGCCTCTCCCGTTGCGGAGCACGGGCTCCGGACGTGCAGGCTTAGCGGCCATGGCTCACGGGCCCAGCCGCTCCGCTGCATGTGGGATCATCCCGGACCTGGGCACGAACCCGTGTCCCCTGCATTGGCAGGCGGACTCTCAACCACTGCGCCACCAGGGAAGCTCTTGTTTTTGTTTTATAAATTTATTTATTTAATTAATTGATTTTTGGCTGCGTTGGTTTTCGTTGCTACACGCGGGCTTTTTCTAGCTGTGGCGAGCAGGGACTACTGTTTGTTGCGGTGCGCAGGCTTCTCGTTGCCGTGGCTTCTCTTCTGGAGCACAGGCACTAGGGCTCGTGGCTTCAGTAGTTGTGGCACACGGGCTCTAGAGCGCAGGCTCAGTAGTTGTGGTGCACAGGCTTAGTTGCTCCGTGGCATGTGGGATCTTCCTGGACCAGGGATTTAACCCGTGTCCCCTGCATTTGCAGGCAGATCCTTAACCACTGCACCACCAGGGAAGCCCCATCTTCTGGGTTTTTGAAAGATGTTTTCTTCTTGCTCCTCCTGCTCCTGCAAAGAAGGGAGTTATCATTAGTTGATGATGCACACAAGGGCATGCACACAAAAAAGATCAAAGGCTCCAAACATATTTATCTGTTTGATGGATCCCGCATTCTTTGTTCACACAGCTTTGTTCAAAACTGTTCTTTCAGTGTCCAAGCTAAGCTTGTGTCTGGTAACGCAGACTTGATTTAAATTAGGGAGACCTGGTCAATTCCCTGGGAGAGCTGCAGGGACAAAGCTGGGTTTCCTCAGCCTCTCTGTCTTTTTCCCTCAACCTCTTTAGTTTTGCTTGCTTGTGAACCTCTATGAATGATACTTGTGTCTTTGTTTTGTAGGCATAGCCTGGGCTCTGCAATGGTGATGGCTCGCCGCTTACTATCAATTTCTTTGGGGGTTAAAACTTTCCTATTATACCTATTGTCCGGCCCTCACTTTCCTGCCTGGTACTGTAATACACGGCTTTCAGTATTCTGATGGGATTGCATGGGTCTGCCATCACTAGCTTGATTTTTAACAGGAAGCTAGGACAATAAAGGCCTTGAGAAAGCAAATGTGAGAAATGCTTGCCTCTGTCTAGGGACATAAGTGCAAAATGAAAACAATACTGTCTTTTCTGCTTGCTTCTGTCACCCTGTTTTGACAGTAAAAACTAGAGCCCTTCCCTGAACCATGGGTATGAACAAAGAAAAATGGCTGCGGCCATCAGAGGCTGCAGTTTGAGATATTAAATATGTTTTCTTGTAAACATGTAATTATCACCTGTTGTCTGCTTTCTGTCCTTCCACTCAGTACTCTAAGCAAATTCCTTCTTGATTTAAGGA
Organism: Platanista minor; assembly: GCA_004363435.1. NCBI lineage: Eukaryota > Metazoa > Chordata > Mammalia > Artiodactyla > Platanistidae > Platanista > Platanista minor. The sequence continues at coordinate 4,220 of RJWK010047400.1, forward strand.
GCACATCTTGAATACTACTGCTACTACTACTACTAACAATATCAGTAAATAGCATTTTCAAAGAGAAACTCATAAAACCTAGTGGCAGGTAACTATTAACCACTCCACTGTGCATTAAGTGAACCTAAGCAGATAACATAGCACAACTTTGTTGGGACCAGCTCTATATGGAGGTGGCTTTTGAGGAAGGGACCTCTGTTTTTCTCCAGACTCAGTTAATGATGCTCTGTTTAACAGTGACAAGTTAGTGAGACTTTAAACAGGATTTTGGGGCTTCTGGGGAAGGAAAACATTCAAGAAATGATCATAAGTTTTAACTATTCTAAAGGGAGAAAATATGGAAAGTCAGAAGTGGTCTCTATTTTAGCCTTTAGACAATGTCAGATATCTAATTTCTAGCTTTCTTTGCAAGGTCCTTCTCCCCCTTCGTTGGAGTTACCCGGTTGTTCTGGCTAATTCCTCTTTCGTTGCCCTGGGTCTTTAGGGATGTTGTTCTCTGCCCTCACATGCCTTCTCCTACCGTCTTGTACTGAATTCCAAAATTCTGTTCCTTCTTTCATAATTAGAGAGTTTTGGCTTGACACATGGTTGCCTACTTAGAAACTACATTTCCCGGGCTCCCTTGCAGCTAAGATTCTATCTATAAATTAGGTTCCACTGATAGAAGTTCTCACAGGAGACTTAGAAGAGAGACAGGGGCTTCTTTTGGATCCTGACTGCCTTCACTGACCATCCAGACTGTGGGTTTCCTGCATTGTCTTGCCGTCTCCTCCAGCTTCCTGTTTGTCAAGAAGCAGTGCAGGTAGTGGCCCCCTCTTGATCTCCTGTCTAATCTCTGAGCGCTGCTTCTCATGTCCATTTTCCTGCTTACTGCTGTGGTGGGGGCCTCAGACTAGACTGTGGGCTCTGGCTCTAGTTGTGCCTTTGAGTTAGCAGCCCCTCTGCTAGCTAGGCTGGTTCTGGGTTTTTCTGGGAGTCATCCCAAGAAACTCATCTCTCACTCTTTCCAGCGGTTTTATAAATCCCTCAATCCCTGTATTAGACTCATTTTGCATAAAATACCTGGGGTGAGTTGTGGTTCCTGCGCCGACCCTACTATAAATGACATTATGCCCACTGTCATAGAATTTGCAGGCAGGGGTTGTCCTGATATTATAGTAGCTCTCATATAGGGAATCAGTGAGTTCCATGGGCCCTTGACATTCTCTCACTGACTCATCCCAACCACCCTGGGAGGCAGGCATCACTGCCATTATATTGAGGTCTCTATAAAGAGAGGGTTGGGGAGTTCTGTAACTTGCCTAAGGCCACGGGGGTAGAAGTGAAATCCGCTTCTTCCTTTAATCCTTCTCTATCACCCCAGCTATGAGCAAAAATGGTTAGCGTGTCAGAAATAAATGCTGCCTCCTAAGATGTCAAGATAATGTCCTTCATTTTCAAATGGGGAAAGTGAGACTGTTAGAGGGACCCGACCTCATTCCTTGACTCTCCTTCGTGAGTTGGATGCTCTGCATGGCTGAGTTAGACTCATCCCCTGAATCCACTGTGGAATCTTATGCCTTCATGGGATGTGATGTGTTGTTCCTTGCAGGCTCCCCCTCAGGACCCTTCTTGCCCTCCAAGGAGGAGTAGGCACTATAATCAGTCCCTTATAAGAACTGCCAGTGGCTGAAGATTTTATTACACTTAGTTTTTTTTTTTAAATAAATAAAAGCAGCAGTGCATGTATTGTGAACACTTCAAAGGATCTCACAAGGCAGGACTGGAAACGAGCATGGAGGCTACTCCCTGCCACAGCCCAATTCCCTCTGTTGGTCTTTCCTGCATCCCTGGCTTCCCATTCCTTACCTGGAGTTGTTTAAGGCCTGGGAGGCTCCCGTCCCTCTGTCTCTCACGCTGCCCAAGTCCTTGCATCCTGCTCTCTGTAACTGGCTCCTCTCACTTGGTGCTATACTCAGGATTAGCTTTTCCTCAAGCCAGAGTCATGAGACATACACATTGGGTTTGGGTTTTGGGTGAAATAGAGCAAGGCTTCTGTGCTGTGCTGGGATTCTACAGCATTTCAACCGTCCTAACTTAAAGGCATTTTCCATGGGTCTCACTTAGCTTCTCAGAGTTTTTACTAAGGTTTAGGGTTGGGAGGGCAGGAAGCTAAAAAGGAAATATTAGCTGGCCTTACTTTGCCTTTTTTTATTGTGTACATATATCCAGCGGGAACCTTGAGGAAAAGGGTGGACAAAGCCAAAGCAGAATTTAGGGACTGTGATGGTACCATTTTATTATCGCCCCTTATCAGCTCTCTGCACAGCCATCCCCAGAAAGTCCTCTCTCCCGTGCACAACCCTCCCCGCCTGAGTGCAGCCTGTCTTCTGTGAAGCCTCAGCTCAGTGGTTACTGCCTCTTTGAGACCTGGCAGACAGCATTAATCCCTTTGTCTTCAGCAGCCCACAAGCTTTGTTGACCCAACAGAAATACTACTACAGCACTTAGCACGGTGCACTGTGAAAAGCTGTTTGCTCATCTGTGTCTCCCACTACATATTGACCTCCTTAAGGAGGGTGACTGCATCTTACTCATCTCTTAATCCTCCACAGCTAAATAAATATTTGCTAATTCAGAGTGAATTCACACCCCCAATTCAATGCAGTATGTCAGGTATAGTGGTATCATACAGAGTTCTTGAATTTTTAGGACCCGGTGATTGTAAGATGCACCTTTGATTTAGCTAGTGTTCAGGGTAGATATATTCGATGTCCATGTGTGATATTCCCTTAAATGTATTGCTGATGAACATGGATTCTGGAGCCCAGCTCCCTAGCATGAGCTCTGGCCAAACTCTCTGGCCTTGGTTGGGCAAGCGCCTCAATCCCTTCTTCAGTCCCCTCATCTGTAAAATGGGGCTGATGACAGGATTTATCTCATAGGACTGTTGTGAAGATTAAATGAATTACCATGTGAAGAGCATCTAGACTGTATCGTGGCACTCAGTAAGTGCTATGTGAGTATCTGTTGTTATTATTGTTTGTTTTTTTGTTTGTTTTTTTGCAGTACGTGAGCCTCTCACTGTTGTGGCCTCTCCCGTTGCGGAGCACAGGCTCCGGACGCGCAGGCTGAGCGGCCATGGCTCACGAGCACAGCCACTCCGCGGCATGTGGGATCCTCCCAGACCGGGGCACGAACCCGCGTCCCCTGCATCGGCAGGCGGACTCTCAACCACTGTGCCACCAGGGAAGCCCTGTTGTTATTATTGATACCAGATACAGTAAAATGTAAAATCAAAAGTGTACATCTTAAACTCATTAAAAATAAAAAAATGCTGGCTTGAACAACTCTTAGTGTAGAACAATTTCCACAATGCTAGCTGCCTCCAAAATTGTCTCTTCTTTCTCTGGACGCTTGAAGGGTTACTCTTGTTCCACCCACAGGGACTTTGATACATTTCTTGCACTACCGTTTTTCTTCCTTTTCATCAGTCTTATTTGCCCCTGAAGGGCTGGCCCAATGTCTTGTATGCTTTAGCATCAGCTGGCCGGAAATCTAACAGACAGTAAGTACCCAATAAAATAGGAAATGAACCAATGACTCTCCAAGAGAACCCACACATTAACACCTGGAATCAATGAATCGCTACTATGTATTCTGATACTTGGAGTTAGAATCAACAAATTAACAAACAAGCCCCTGCTCCAACTCTGACAGGCACATAATCACATTTTGGGACCACATCTCAATGGGTACCAGGTTGCTTATACATCTTGCGCCTGTTTCCTTTATTACATTACCCCTTCTCTTACGTGAGCGGAAATGTGGACCGTTTTCTCCATGCTCTTCTTCGTTATTAATCCGTGGGCTGTTCTTGCTCTCTGCCTCTTATCTCACTGCCCTAAAATCCACTCTCCTGCTCACGGGAGTCCTTGGCATGTACATGACAACTGTCTTATCATCTATATCTCCAGAATTTTCAGTCGACCATTTGTACTTTTTCTTTTTTTTTTTTGGTACGCGGGCCTCTCACTGCTGTGGCCTCTCCCACTGTGGAGCCCGACCGTTTGTGCTTTTGATGCCATCTTTCTTACTTACATGCTCTGCTCTGCGAAGGCGTGAGTTTGCCTACATTATTATCACTCCAGGACTCTTCCAGGTGCTACAGTTGGAAACCATTTAATAAATGCTTTTAGATTAAACATTGGTACTAGCTTGGATGACTTTTAATATGTGAGATAAATAATACAGATTATATGGTCAGTATGATCATTTATTCTTTTATTTATTAAGAACCTGTAGAGAGAGCCTATATGATAGGTACGGTGCCAGGTGTTGACAGTCTAACTGGAGAGACAAGATGAAAAGATACTAAAATACATCATTACTTGCAAAATTGTTTGATACAGCATTGTAGGTATTCAGCGGAAGGATCATCAACTGTGGAGGGCCAGAGTGCTCACAGATGATTTTTGTGAAGGGAGTGGAACTAGACTGACCTTGAAGGACTGAAAGATTGAAGCTCGTGATGGGGAGGTAGTCAAGTATTCAAGAAGAGGAGTGTGGCAGAGAGGCAGGAATGAGCCTGCCCCATGTGGGAGTGAGACCAGTTTGATGGGCATGGAGAACTGGAAGCTTTGAACGCTAGGTCCAGATATTCGATGTAGGCGATGTAGACTGAATCAGGTTCTGAGAGCGGATGGATGTGATGGAATCACAGTTAGGAGAAGGTAATCTAAGTTTTGGAAATAGGATTGAAGAACAGGAAGCATAGCCTGAGGGAGGCCAGCTGGGAACCCCAGTGTGAATGAGTCAAGATGGCGGCACGGGGATGGAGAGGAAATAGGAACATGAAGACATTCGGAAAGAAAAGCAGAGCCTAACAGATCACCCTTCTTGTTATTTAATTAGACTTCCAGCATATTTTCTTGCCTGTGGGAATGCTATGGTTGCTTTTCCATCACATTTCTGTGATTACTCTGGGCCCCATCTCACCTTACCCCTCCTTATAAACTATTCACATAGAGTACAACCCCATCGTGATGTGATAGGTGGTGTGATGGTTAGTGTTCTGTGTCAATTTGCATGGGCTGCAGAATGCTCAGATAGCATATTAAAAATTAGTTCTGGGGCTTCCCTGGTGGCGCAGTGGTTGAGAGTCCGCCTGCCGATGCAGGGGACGCAGGTTCATGCCCCGGTCCGGGAATATCCCACATGCCGCGGAACGGCTAGGCCTGTGAGCCATGGCCGCTGGGCCTGCGCATCCGGAGCCTGTGCTCCGCAACGGGAGAGGCCACAACCGTGAGAGGCCCGCGTACCGCAAAAAAAAAAAAAAAAAAAAAAAAAAAATTCTGGGTGTGTCTGTGTGGGTGTTTCTAGATGAGGTTAGCTTTTGAGTCCGTGGACTCGGTGAAGAAGACGGCCCTCCTTAGTGTGGGTGGCTATCATCCAATCTGTCCAGGGCCTGAACAGAACAAAAGGTGGGGGAAGGAGGAATATGCCACTGCTTTCCTGCTCGATGTTGAGCTGGGACATCTCATCTCATCTTCTCATGCCCTTGGACTGGGATTTACACCACTGACTCCCCTCGTTTTCTGGCCTTTGGACTCAGACTGAATTACCTCACTGGCTTTCCTGGGTCTCAGGCTGGCAGCCTCTAAAAATTGCTTGAGCTAATTCTTCAAAATCAATCTCTTTCTCTCTCTGTCTCTGAAAAAACCAAAATATATATATTCAATTTCTGTTTCTCTGGAGAAGTGTGACTAATACAGGTAGGGAAAAATTCAATCATGTAAAACACAGGTCTCTCTTATCGGGTTGGGTGGTGGTGGTGATGGTGATGGGTGTTAATGAAATGACCAGAAGACCCTGTGCAGCTGGCCTGGCTGACCTGGGATTTCAGGGAATCGTCCTCATTACAGCTTTGGTATAATGAATGACAGATGTCTGACACCCTTCCCCTCTCTGACACACCCCTCCCCACTTCTAGCAAGAAAATAACAAGGGAACGGAGGCACACGGAGGATAGAAATCAACCAATCATCAATTCCTCCTCCCCCTCCCCCCCAATTTCCTTTCTGTACATGTGTACTAGAGCTCTTTGTGACATTGTTAATCATCTAGAAGACAGCTTAATGAAGCTGCTCTGGTAAGGACTCAGCTCTCTCAGTCACATTTAGGAACTTGACAGACATCATTGATATTTTCTCCCATTACTCTGAACTTTAAAGGTATTTTAGCCTGACATATTTGTTAGCCCTCATAGAAGCTGCTAGTATTCTTTGCTGTTGTTTTATGGTGATCAGTTTTCTTGAGGTTCAGCTTCTTTTGAGGGCCTGACATGTCTGGCACTTTTGTTTATGTCTGACAGAGGTGCTTACTAAGCAGTGGTTGAAAGAATAAATGAATAAATGAATTCCTTGGAGCGCTAGAACCAGTGAAGAACTCATAAAATCAACACAACTTTGCGACTGATCATGATTTTTGAAGAACTAAAAATAAATGGATTCACAAGTAGGCAGATAAAGTAATTTGAACAGGAGGGTAAATGTAGCTTAAGCATCAAGTATATTTACATAGACTTTAAATGATAATAAATGGAGGAATGGCAAAGCTAGAGCAGTGTCCTGGTCACAGAACTGTATACTTTAGGGTATCTACTCTACTCAGATCCTCCCACTTTTTTTTTTTGGCTGCACCACACAGCTTGCAGGATCTTAGTTTGAACCCACGCCCCCTGCAGTTGAAGCACTGAGTCCTAACCACTGGACCGCCAGGGAATTCTGAGATCCTCCTGCTTTTTAAGTAATGTTTAGAAGAAAGAAGTGATTTGTCCATGGCACTGTATCTGGTGGTCATGCCTGAAATAGAATCCAGAATGCCTTCCCTAAATCTGCCTTTAGGATGCTGCTTTTGGATCCACATCCATCAGGGACCCCTCCAGAAGATCTGTAGATGCTCTTAGAGCTTTCAGTGCGCAAAATACTATTGTTTCAAAGTCTTTGGCGAGCAACTCTTCCCGAGGCTTTTCTGGTTAATGAAGCAGGGAAAAAGAAGTGCTAGCAGTAGAAGAAAGATTAGGAATGTAAGAAGGAGAGGGCCAGGAAATGTGGGGACACTGGTAATGGTGGTGGGGGAGTATGCCTGAGAACCAAGGCAGTGGTGACACAAGTTGTTATGGACTGAATATTTATATCCCTGTTGATGCCCTGACCTTCAGTGTGATGGTATTTGGAGATGGCCTTTGGGAAATAATTATATGAGGTCATGAGGGTGGACCCCCATGATGGGATTGGTGCCCTTACAGGAAGATGAGGAGACCAGAGCTCTCTCTCCTCCATGTGAGGACACGGTGAGAAAGCAGCTGTCTACAAGCTGTCAAATCCACCAACACCTTATCCTTGGGCTTGCCAGCCTCCAAGACTGTGAGAAATAATGTCTGTTGTTTGAGCCACCCAGTCTATATTAGCATTTTGTGATAGCAGCTTGAGCAGACTAAGACACATGCCGATGCTCTGAGAGTTTGGAGAGCCCCCTTTGTGCTGCTGGAGCAGAAAATAGATACAAGTTTCTAGTGAACCAGATATTCCAGAGAGTATTTACAAACCTATTCAGAGGTTGCTTTTTTTCCTTAGGGATGCATTTGAACTGGGACGTGATATAAAGTGGGACATTTTTTCCCCTGAGTATGGAGAGGCAGAGAAAATTACCCTCAGAGAGAGAAGAAGCAACCTCACAGAGCAGAGCAAAGGCAAGAAGTGGCCCACAGTGCTAGAGGGTAGAATATCTGTTCCTGCTGGCTTCCCCATCTAAGCCTCATTCTTCCTGTTCCTCCTACTTTACTTAAGCTAATTTAAATGAGTTTTTGTTCCTTCCAATCAGATAGTCCCTGGCGAATATCTAGGGTGATGAATTGCAGTCTTTCGCCTTCTTTCTCCCACAACAAACCCAAACACCTAATCCAAGAAAATTAAGAAAAACAAAATAACGAACAATTAATGCAGCAGTGATTAAGCACTTATGTGAAATTCTGCTGTCATTACTTGTTTGCAAACTGGCCTTCCAGACTGTCATTTATAATGATAGTTATATATCAGAACACACTTTGAGTTCTCAACACCCAAGTCAATAATTTTAAAACTTGTTTTAAAGTTAATTTCTGTGTGTATATGTGAAATAACTTGGTCCATTTGCAGGTTGATGGTATATATAGTGTAAAGAATATGGACAGCTTTGCTCTCTGGTGGCTGAATCCCTAGTAGCTGTGGGATACTGGATAAGTCAGTTAAGTTCTTTGGTTGTCAGTTTCTTTCATCGTTCCTAAAACGGGGACAAAAATATTCTCACCATCAGATTGTTATGAGGGGCAAATGACTTAGTCTACATAAGTTACAACTGTTGGACTCATAATGGCTCTTAACAAATGGTTATTCTTTACTTCTCTTGTTTTTTTTTAACCATGGCCAGGTGAGTACCATCCATTGGCATAAATGTTAGTCCTCTACTTAGGTAAGAACTGCAAACACATCAGTTATTTGGTTTATTTTTGCTAAGCTCCAAATAGATGACAGTTGACTTTTGCATTACTCATAACCCTCTTTCAAAGTGTGTTTCCTCATAGTATTTCAGATGAGTTATTTCATTATTCCCTAAGAGAAGAGGGATTTTCCCAAAATGGCAGTTAACTAAACGTACGTCTTAACTCAAAGAGTTGCCTGTAAATAATCTCTGTATTTTATAGAATGACTATTTTATAGAATGACTATTTTATAGATGACTATAGCATGAAGGAAAGAGTAAGATCTTTTACTCTTTAGGAAAGCAACAGGGACAGCACCCTCTTAGAGTCTTTTTATAGTCAGCTAGAGGGATCCTGACTTGATTTCAGTGTGATTTAGTTTGTAACTGGATTAAACTTTGCCCTCCATTAAAAACCGATCAGCTGACTTGCCCTGCAGAGATTTTGCTTTTATGAACAAGACTTCATTTCAGAGCTCCCTTTTTTCCTTCTGGATGAGTTATTTAGCCTACAGCTTTCCTGGGTTTTCCTTATTGGTGTCTCCTTATCTTAATTTGAATGTGGACATGAGTAAATTATAGATTCCCTGTTGGCTATGGCTTTGTTCTTTGGAGTGGAGATGAATTTCTCAAAGTTCTTTTCATCACATATCCTGTGAATTCTGTTGCTGGAGAAGTTGAGAATTACTATGCAGAGTATGAATCTGGGTTTAAGAAGAAGTTGGAATATGTTTTAATAGCAGATGTAACATAATCATCATGCAGATTATTGGGAGAAACGGCTCCGTGACTCACATGGGACATCAGAGTACCCATGATTAATTCTGAGAATGTAAAGCCCAGACCCTATTTCTTCTGTACTTATTATAAGCCTATACACATGTACAACTTGATAAGTGTGCTTTCTAATAACGTTGCATTTTAATGCGTGGACAGTAGTCAAACTTTTACATGTGAGTATGCCACAAGGCATTCATTTTAGGAAATCAGCTCTCATAGTTTTGCATGAAAAAAACAACAAGAATAATGGGATTACTACCTCCTGAGCACTTAGTTTATGCCCGGCATTGTGCCAAGCATGTGACGTGCTCATTGCCTCTTAACACTCAGAGCCACCTTTAAAAATAGGTTCTACGGTTATTTCCCCTTTACCCTTGCTAAAGTCAGATTAAGTTACTTGCCCAGGGACACATAGCTGGTATACGGTGCAGTGAGGTTCAAACCCAGGCAGTCCATTCTGCTGGGTAACTCCACCAATACTTGGCATCTAATTCCACAGAAAAGTATTAGTTAGCAAAGTCAGGTTGAACTTATTAGTGATGTGAGAACTATTTAGCAAATAGGAAATTTAAAACAGTTGGAAATACCTCAGTTAGTGACAGATGTTTTTGAACACAAAAGTTCTTATAGACTGCTTGCTTCATTGGTTAAATTCAATTTTAGAAAGGTGCTGATTCACTGACACAGTTGTTTTGCCTTATGAACAGATGCTTATTCAATACTTGAGAATGTTTCCTTTTGATTCAATTCAGTCTAATGGGAAATTAACAAGTGACTTTTGGGGAAAGCAAAAAATATGAAGGGGCTGGGGTAGGTTACAGATAATATTGTTCATAAAGGAGCTGCCAGCCCCTCACTCCCACCCCATCCTCAGCCTATGGCATCCCAGTGATTGCCAGTTGCTTTGTCTTGGTTGACACAAAACCCTGTTGTTTGTCCAACTGTTGCCAAGTGACACTTTGTCATTTGCATAGCCAGGAAGTTCTGGAAAATAGGGCTCCAACATTTCCCTGTATTATTTTTATAGTAATTAGGAGTAAAAATTATTTTTAGATTTCTCACAGGAATTATTTATTGCAGCTTCTATTTTAACTTTGTAAATAAAGTTCTATTTCCTGGTTGCTTGGAATAAGAAGTTTATGACTTATACTACCTCCTGGAAGATGAAGGGGATTTCTGTGTGACTTTTATGAGACAACTTCGAGGACTGAGTAGCAGTGAATAGTTCATGGAAAAGCATTTTTAGTGGGAACATATATGGGAAGAATTACTCACTATCGCTCACTATACCTGCAAAAGTGTAGCACTTTTCTTGTTTTCATTGTTTAAAATGTATAAAGATTGGTAATTTCTATGGAATCAGAAAAATCCCTACGTTGTTCTGATAACTTAGTAGCACGAAGGACTACATGTTGCTTTGGCTCTAAATCTTTCTTGGTTTCACGACCAGCTCTGGTTCTACCTCAGTAGAGTGAGTATATTTCACCTTTGAATTAAGCCAGAATTCATTAGGAGGGTATTACAATGTGCCTGTGTATTACTTCTCTTGCTTTCTTAGAATATTACTCTTTTTAAATTTTACTGTTTATTGTTCTCTTTCGTAGGATCTCATTAGGTTTGGCTTGGAAAGGAAGGGCTTGATTTAGATCAAATCATTTGACATGTCTTGTATATGCTTGCGCGGTAATAAGCAGTGTGAGAAGGGTTCAGAAATGGACTAGACATAATCTATTGCTCCAGAATATAGTAGCAGAAAAGTCACCAATGAGAGTCTTGCATGGAAGGAGGAAGAAAGAAAGAAAGAGGAAAGGGCATCTTAAAATATACGTTGTCACTTAGAAATCTACTCTGTTTCTCTCCAAAGTTTAGGGTTAGAAATACTGATTTCTTGCCTATAAAATCAGCATCAGAAATATCAGTGAATTAGCCACTATTGACCTCTACCTTGGGAAGTTTCAGAATTGAATGTTTCATATTCTGTTACCTTGGTAGGTTAAAAAATGTTGTTCTTACTTGACATATTGCGTAAGTTAACAATTTCTGAAAAGCTCTAATTGACTTACCAGAAACAATCTCTAAAGGCACAGCAAATGCAAAATCATATTCAAAGGAATCTACTGTAAGAAATTTGGTGTCATGTGATTTAAACATTCCTCTGAAATGTGGGGCCTGAGTTTGTAGTTTTCTCCTGGATTAAGAAGACATGTGGGGGCGCTTCCCTGGTGGTGCAGTGGTTGAAAATATGCCTGCTGATGCAGGGGACATGGGTTCGAGCCCTGGTCTGGGAAGATCCCACATGCCGTGGAGCAACTAGGCCCGTGAGCCGCAACTCCTGAGCCTGCGTGTCTGGAGCCTGTGCTCCGCAACAAGAGAGGCCACGATAGTGAGAGGCCCGCGCACCGCGATGAAGAGTGGCCCCCGCTTTCCGCAGCTGGAGAAAGCCCTCGCTCGGAAACGAAGACCCAACGCAGCCAAAAATAAATAAATAAATAAATAAATAAATAAATAAAAATTAAAAATGAATATCTGCTTATTAAAAAAAAAAGAGGTGAGCTTGAAGTGGGAACAGAACAGAATCATTGATGGTTTTGTTTGTCCTTTACCCCATTCTCATGGCCTCTAAAGTGCACTTGTTTGTAGTTTGGTTGAACAAGGGAGATGATTAGTCTTTTAGTGTGTGACTCTCTCAGTTTTAAGTCTATACCCAGGCTTTTCTCATCTCTGTGAGGTCACAGAGATAGGTCCTCTACCAATAGTGACTTGGTATTGGGGGCGTAGGGTGTACCAGTCAAATCTCCATCCACTCAGGTGGATGCTAGCATGCCTCAGTTCCTTGCTGGGTCTTGGCTGCAGACTTGAGTTTCACTTCCACAGGCACCTCTCATAGGTCTCTTCACAACATGGCAGCTTGCATCCCCAAGAGGAAGTGATGAGGGGAAGGAGAGAGAGAGAGAAAGATTGAATGAAAAACAAGAGAGTACCCAAGAAGCCACAGTCTTTTACATCCTAATCTCAAAAGTAATGTATTAGCACTTCTGCCATTTTCTATTGGCCCCACAGACCAAATCTGATACAATGTGGGATGAGACTTCACAGGAGTGCAAATCCCAGGAGGCAGGGATCATCAGTGGCCGTTTGACAACTGGCTGTCATAGGATGCTGTTTATGATTTGGGTAACTTTCTGGTAAAACTTTACTGTTTGTGTTGTGTTGGTAAAGGGTAGAGTAAGAATAGGGTGTTCAGTGGTATCCACACTGACTGTTGTCTTTACTTGTGACATTTGAAATAATGGCACTATGTTTTATTATGCTTGCAGTCTGATGCTTTTGAACATACGATTAAATTTTACTAAGAGTTGACAACACATCTCAGAGAATGTAGATTTATAACTGGTTGCTGACACATGCAGAATATTAATGGTGTAAAGTATCCATATAGTGTATATATACTTAAAAGTAGCTTTATATACTCAGAAACTTTTGGTCAGTTTTAATATGTGGGATTTCAACTTGCCTATTCATTTCTTTTTTTTTTTTTTTTTTTTTTTTTTTTTTTTTTTTTTTTTTTTTTTTTTTGCGGTACGCGGGCCTCTCACTGTTGTGGCCTCTCCCGTTGCGGAGCACAGGCTCCGGACGCGCAGGCTCAGCGGCCATGGCTCACGGACCCAGCTGCTCCGCGGCTAGTGGGATCTTCCCGGACCGGGGCACGAACCCCTGCATCGGCAGGTGGACTCTCAACCACTGCACCACCAGGGAAGCCCTAAACTTGCCTATTCTTAACTCTTTCTGAGTTATTAGATTTTTT